>PVJO010013977.1:0-49912 GCA_004026905.1 Hystrix cristata
AGTCATCTTGAATCTCTCCCACATTGCTCCAAATTCATGAAGCAAATACTGAGAGAAAAGAAAAAAGAAGTAAACAAGAAGATAGAAATATTGGAAAGGTCCTGATACTTTCTTCTCAGTAACTGATACAAGTATGAAGGAAATTGGCAAGAAGATAACAGACTTTAATACAGTTATCAACCCACTTGACATTCTCGGTATTTACACAGCACTCTACCAATATCAGAACACACCTTCTCTTCATATTTAAGATGTGTCGTATTCAAGTCAACAAAATAAGCCTCAGTATGTTTGAAAGTATTAAAGTCATGCAGAGGATGCTGTTTGACCACAATAAAAATAAATTAGGAAGCATATTTTCAGACATATGTCTTGAAAATATTCAAATATTCAGAAATTATACAAAGTAGTTCTCAATAATTTATAGATCAAATAATAAATCACAAGGATATTAGAAAATACAGTCAATGAAAATGGAAACACATTTCGCAATTTGGGGGATGAAGGGAAGGCATCGATCAGGGAAAATTTGTGTCGTTAAGTACATATAAAAGAACATTAAAAATGTTCAAAATCAGTGGCACATAATAAACTAGAAAAAGATGAATTGAAACTCAAATATGTAGATGTACAGAAATAATAAACATAAGACCCAATATCAATGAGACAAAAAATAGGAAAATCATCTTAGAGAAGCTCAATGAATCCAAAACTGACTTTTTAGAAATGTCAGAAAAATCAATAAGCGGCCAATAGAATAATCAAATAGGAGGAGAAGAAGAAGACATAAGTACTGTGTCCAGCAGCAGGGAAAAAATAAGGGGCCATCATCAGCAACTCTACAGCTAATGAAAGGATAAAGTATTATTATAAACAACCTTGTGCCAAAAATTCAACAATTTACATGAAATGCACAAATTCCTTGACTCTAATTTACAGAACGGATTCCAGAAGAAATAGAAAACATGGTTTGCCCTAAATCTATCATAGAATTTATCATCGCTATTAAAAACTTTTCATAAATAAAAATGAGAACTTCTAAAGTAAATTCTATAAAACAGTTAAGAAAGAAACAGTACCAATTCACATAGACAGTTTCAGGAAAGACCAGAGGAGGCAATACTCCACAATTCATTCGGGGAGCTTGGCTGTACTCCACTTCCAAACCCTAAGAATTTATAAGAAGAAAACAAAACTACAAATTAGTATCCTTCATGAACATAGATGTGAAAATAGTTTTAAATAGCTAAGAATACTTAGAAATATATGGAGAAGGATGCTCTGCCTCATCCAAGTAGGGTTTTACTCCAGACATGCAAGTTGATTTAATAGGTAAAAATCAGTTAGTATATTTTATTTATTAACAGGAAAAAATAAAAAATTCAATGGATGCAGGAAAGAGTTTACAAAATTCAATGTTTATTCACTATTTAGAAGACAATATGCTCGACAACCAAAGAATCTTGGTGCCTGTGAAAAACTTAACAGCCAGTATTCAAAATGGTGAATAACTAAGTGTCCTCACCCTAAGATATAAAAACAAAACCATTAAAATTTTACCTTCCATGACAGTGCAAAAGATTACTTTGAATGAATTACAGATCAAAATTCAAATGCTAAAAATACAAATTCCCAGAAGAAAATAGAACAAAATATTTGCAACCTTTACATTAGCAAATATTGCCATAGGATATGTACAACATGATTTCACAGACAGCATCAAAAGATCAGTAAAGCAGACCACAAATTGTGGAAAATATATGGAATAGGCGTGTATGACAAAGAATAAACATCCAAAGTTCATAAAGAAATTTTACAACTCAAAATAAGATTTAAAATCTTTTCTAAAGTAGGCAAACACTTAGAACAGACACTTTCCAAAATAAGATCCATGAATGTCCAAGGAACAGGCAAGAAAATGCTCAATTTTATTAGTCATCAGGGAAATGCAGATTAAAACTATGGTGAGACACAGAGCATATTATTAAAATGGCTAAATTTAGAAAGACTGATAGCCAATAATGTGGAGCAACTAAAATTCTCATATGTTGCAGGTAGTAATAAAAACAGTACAACCACTCTGAGAAAGAGGCATTTCTAAAATCATATGCTTACCTACAGAGCAATTGTACTACAAGGCATTCACAAAAGAGGAATGAAAAAAATGTGTCTGCGCAAAATTTGCACACAAATGTTCATGACAGCCTTATTAATATAATTCTAAAACTAGAAATAACTCAAATGACCAACAAAAAGATGAATCAATAAAATGTGTTTTAGAGTATTCATACAATGAAACACTACAATTGACTGGATTAGTTGGCTTTCCTGTTGGTGGACACAATACCAGACACAACTTACAGGAGGGAAGATTTAACTTTCCTCTTGTCCCCCTATAAACTACTTGGTTTCTTTAATAGTGCTCACAGTTTGGAGAATTCAGTTCATCCTCAGCTGGCTCCAAGGCAGGAACATCATGACGGAAGGATGTGGTGGGGCACAGCTGTACTTGCCTAGTTTATGGCAGCTGGAAAGCAGAGCAGGGGACAGCACCAGAGAGGAATGAACTAGGAACTATATACAGTCCTCCATAACCCACCGAGACATATCCTGGACCAAGCTCTATGATGTGCTAAGGGTTTCTTAATCCAGTGAAGTTGATGTGTCAGAATGAACAGTCTCATTGGCCAGTCAATCAATATACTAAAAAATGCAACCACTAAAAATGCAATATACTAAAATGAGGAACCTAAAAGACCTTTATTAAAAAGATACTTGTAATGTATAGTTTGATTGTTTTGAAACTCTACAAAAGACAAATCTAACCTACAGTGAGAAAATTTGCTAGCGATTAAAGCTTTTCAGCTAGATGGATTTGATGGACAAAGGAAACTTTTTGGGTGATGGTGGTAGGTATCTTTTTTGATTGTGGTGATTATATAGGTATATAGAGTTGTCAAAACTGATTACATTGTACACATAAGTAGGGATATTTAATAAAATGTAAGTGATATTCCCAAGACTTCCCAGGAGTTCCCAAGAGGGGTGCACTCTGGTTTCTGAAGCCTGCCCTGTGAACACCACCACTCTGTCCCAGCTACCTCCCACTGTCTTGTCCCTGTGCACCAGGGCTGGTACAGCTCTGTCTAGTGCATCTTACTGGACAGTCCTGCATGCAACATTCTCTCTCCTCTCCCAAAACTCAGCCAACACAGCAGTGCTCTCTAAAGAGCAGTTTACTGAAGGACTGATGATGAAGAATGGAAGTCACATCTTAAGAGAGGAAAGAATTAAGACTAAATGTCAGACAGCATGTCAGCAGTATTCATCATCTGCCCCTGAAGACAGTGACTCATGGGCTCTTTACTGTGCAGCAGCCTGCTTGCTTGGGGCCGGACGCATGCTCCTGTCTGTCCTAACTCAAGGACTCAAGATTCTGATGAGGGCTGACCGGGAAAACCAGCAAGTCTTGTTATAGTGTCAAACAGAAAAATACAAAATCTCATTGTTTTCCTCCTCTTTTATCAAGCTGATGTCACCTACCTTTGCATGGCCTCCAAAAGCCAATTAAAGTAACTTCTCAAGCAAAAGAACATTTATTTTCCGAAGGGAAGTCTTGCTAGTTTAGTGTTTTCACTAGGGACTCTTATTAAAAATACAATCAACTATACCTGCACCAGACTCATTGAATATGAATGAAGTTCTTGGCCTGGGATCTAGGGATCTGCATTTTGTCTAACAGATCATCTCTCCTAATCTCCCTGTCTTTAATTCTCGGCATTTTAAAACAGTAAAAATATTTTGTGTGGTTAGAAAATCCTCCAGATGTATACTCTAACTGAAGAGTCCTTTAAGTTCATGGTCTGTCGTCCTCAATTTCTTTTTTTTTTATTTTATTTTAGTGGCACATTTTAAATATACATAGTGATAACATTCATCACAGGGAGTTTGTACCAGTACATGATATATCTTGCTGCTTCTTTTTCCCCCACCTCCCAACCTCTCCTCCCCCCTTATTTAAAAAAGCTTTGTTTCCATTTTTTTCCTTCTATTCTTTTTTCTCCTGTCCCTCTGCTCCTTCCCCACTCTCCCTCCCTTGTTCCCCTTCCAATAGTTGCTATTTGAATTTTGTGTAGAGGAATGGCCCATCTCAGTCTCCATTCCCATAGCCCACTGTTGGAGCACAGGAAACGTGGTGAGGACCAGCTGCGCAATACTTCAGTGGGCATGGCACCTGACAGCTGTCCTGCTGGTAGGTTCCCAGGCTGTTTTTAAGGCTGGTGGCTGAGGAAAACTAACTCCACAGTGTGATGTCTGTCTGGAGTACAACGTCACCCAATTACCACTTTTCTTGACCACAGATCACTGTGGGCTGCTCGTGGCACCAAGAAGTTTAACACCCAGCTCTGAAAACATGAATTGTCATTTGGCATCTTTAGACTAGCAAAATCTAATGGATGCTGTTAGACAAAGTTCTAGAAAAGTGATCCTGGCATAAGACCTGTCTAGAGTCACGGAGTTGTTTAAGGAAAACCTTAAAGAAGGAACTGGCAAAGCATCTCCTGAGGTTCGCAGATGTTTCCTACAAATGCTAGAAGCGTGCCAAGGACTAAAATTCATTTTTGAGCCCTCCTATCAGCAAGCAAAGATCAAGAATCGGCACTAACCATGTGGCTTGAAGTAAATAAAGTTTTCAAAGCCCTGCTGTTTGCCATTCCAATAATTGCTTCCAGCAGCACGGTTCTTTTTTCCCCCAGAACTGGTTGAATTCCTTTGATTCCTTCCTGGATTATGAGTGTAGAGACTAAGCACAGATGCATTAAACTCAGTCTTCAGTCAGAAGTCATTCTGAGACACGCAGTCCATCTGCTCGTGGAAATCATGATTTTCCCATAGCTGACACGCTTAGTAAGTTTCCCTCTACTATTTTAAGTGTAAACACTACTTTTTTTACTAGTGTATCGAATACCATGAATCTCTTTGAGGATAGCTGATGTGCTATACCTTATTAACCATGAACATGTTCTCCTAAAATGCCTATGAATTGTAGCTGCTAACGTATAGGTGATGCTTCTGTCTTTATGCCGTCTTACCTATTAATGGTCTCCAACACAAGCTATTAAAACTTCTACATTCACTTTCATTTTGCAAATATGGATACTGATACAGAGTTTTTACAACTGTAGATCGAAGGCCAGGAGGTCCAACTTCAACGCACTTGTGCCCGATTATGTTATAATCATTCAACAAATGTTTGCTGAGTGTTGACTATGTACCAAGTGCTGGGGACATGGCAGTGAACAAGAGAGACCAAGACACCTGCCCTGTTGTGGGCTCACATTTTATTTCATATCTATCACATACATTTTCACATACAATTCACCTAACCAGTCTCTGTTGCAGGGTGTTTAAGCCGTTTCTGATTTAATGGCCTTAAAAAATAACACTGTGAGGATCAGCATTCTGAATTACAAATCTATATCCCAGTCTCTGCCTCTTTCACTAGTAGTTTCCCACAATGGTGAGTTTCGAAAGTTCATTCACACTGCTAAATAATCCTCAGAAAGCAAGTAACGGTTTACACTCCCGTCAGCGATGGCAGTTTCTGAGAAGGCCCATTTCACAGCCCTGCCGAAACAGAACACTCCTTGTATTTCTTGCGGTGCTTGCCCACCGAGAGACATCATGTTCATAGACCTGTAACAACAAATGCCATACTTAGTTTTCTTTACAGGAAATGAATTTCACTGATTCAAATAACTGGCTAACACTTGCTTCAAAAATGCCTCACATCCTCTCACAGTCAAAAAGAAAAACTCAACACTTCCTTCTCAGTGCACATGAATGTCTTTGTTAAGCTATAGATTTTTTCCAAGATACACATTTGTCATTAAGAATGCTTATTGACATAGAATCTCTCCATGGAGTGGTTCATTGACATTCTCAAGCCTAGAACCATAATGCGCCCAAGCAACCAAAACTGGCTTCTTCGTGAGGTAGTGATTTGCCTATCTTATCGGAAAGCATCCAACGCTACACCACCATATTTGATCTGGGAAATTTTAGAGTCTTCCTTGCTCTACTTTCCTTAACTAGATGTGGCTTCTTTCTTGGGATTCCCAGAGTATATTTGGTGCTCCTTTGTGGTGATGCTTAACATACTCAATCATGTTAAGTGTGTACTTTCCTTAGCTCCCGCTGGAAAAGTAAAGTCAATTGCAACTGTTGAGAGAAGTAAATGCATCAAAGCACGTAAAACTGCTGAACATTTTTCATGTATTAATTGAACATTTGTACTTCTTTTGGGAAGTATCTATTCATTTCATTTGCCCATATTTTGATTGAGTCTTTTTTAGGGGGAGTCTAATTTTTTTTTCAGTTCTTTATATATTCTGGATATTAGTCCTCTGTCCGAGGAGTATTTGGCAATTTTTTTTTCCATTCTGTAGGGTGTTTTTTCACTCCCTTGGTTGTTTCCTTTGCTGTGCAGAAGCATTTTAATTTGCTATAACTGTATTTGTTGATTCTTGTGCAGTTGGAGTTCCATTCAGAGTGTCCTTGCCTGTGCCTACATCTTCAAGAGTTTTGCCTCTTTTATCTTCCAGCAGACTATGTTTCTCTTTTTATATTTAGATTTTTCATCCATTTTGACTTGATCATCATGCAGGGTGAGAAATATGGATATAGATTCATTCTTCTGCATGTGGATAAACAGCTTTTCCAGCACCCTTTGTTAAACAGACTGTCTTTTCTCCAGCATATGTTTTTAGCTCCTTTGTCAAGAACCGGATAGCTGAAGGTATATGGGATTGTTTCTGCACCCTCTATTCTGTTCCACTGATCAGCGTGTCTATTTTTGTGATAGTACTATGCTATTTTTATTACTAGAGCTTTGTAGCATGACTTGAAATCTGGGATTGTGATGCCTCCTGCTTTGCTTTTGTTGCTGAAGATTGCTTTGTCTATTCTGGGTCTTTTCTGGTTCTATATAAATTTCAGGATTACTTTTTATAGTTCTGGGAAGAATTCTGTTGTTATTTTGATTGAAATTGCATTAGATCTATGTGTCCTTCTTGGTAATATGGACATGTTGACAATCCTGGTCTTGCTATCCAAGAACAGGGATGTCTTTCCATTTTCTAATGTCCTCTTTAATCTCTCTTTTTTTCAGAGTGCTGTGGGTTTTGCAATAGAGGTCCTTAACTGCCTTGGTTAGGTTAATTTCTATGTAAAGTAAAATATGACCAAGATTCCAACTTACTCAGTAGGAATGGCTGTCATTAAGGGCTCAAAACACAATAAAGGTTGTGGGGGGAAAAGAAACACTTCTATATCACTGGTGAAAATGTAATCTAGTGTAACCACTATGGAAATCACTGTGGAGATTACTCAAAAAACTAAAAATAAAAGGTACACTTGACCCCATTATGCCTCTTCTAGAAGATTCCTGAAAGAGTTAAAGTTATCATATTTCAGAAATATATGTAGACCCATGTTCATAGCAACACAATTCACAATAGCTAAATTATGGAAGCAGGCTATATGCCTTTCAGCAGATGAATGGAAAAAGAAATGCAGTATTTATACACAATAGAGTATTATTCAGCCATAAAAAGGATAAATTTGAACCATTTGTAGGAAAATAGCTGGCTCTTAAGACCATAATGATAAATATATGATTTCTCTTATATGAGAAATCCAAAATATAAATAAAGAGTGAATAAAAGGGAGATAGTAGGAAGCAGGGAGGAAGACTTTATGAAGATGGTTGAGGGACCTGGGGAAGAAGGGATCATAGTGGGGGGAAGCAGAGTAAAAATGATAAGAATGCAACATGTACATGTACCAATTCCCACAAACCAATGTAATTATTATGCACGCAAATATATACTCATGAAAAAGTAGTAAAAACACATAAAGTACTTTCCATGGTGCTTATCACAGGAATACGCTCTACAGATAGTTGTCAAATGAAGGAATGAGCAGATCATGTACGTAAATCCTGGATGCTGCCAATTGCTGGCAAGTGGTCCTGCAACCTTAAAGTACACGAAACTTTGCAGGGCAGCTAGAAAGCCACAGACCCAGCCCCAGCCCCAGAGACTGTGACTCATTAGGTGGGAGCAGAGGTGGCTCAGGGAAACTGTGGGGAGCCTGTGAGTGACAAGGGAACATGACCTTGGTCTCTGAATGACCCCCTGCCTCTCTACCCAAGTCACGCCGTGAGTGCCGGAGGAGGGGTCGGGTGCACACCAGCCTTGTTTCCAGGCTATCAGTACAAAGCAAGCAGAGAACTGGGGGTTCCGACCTGTGCCTGCAGCCCTGTCCCTCCCCAGACGAGAGCTCAAAGCTGTGGCCTCCACAGTCCTGGAGTGGGGTTTGCTCAAGTTTCACAGTCTTCTCTCTCCCCTTCAGCAGTGCCGAAGTGTAAGCACTTTAGTGTGTGCCCGCTGCTGTACTTAATCTCCTCTTCACACGATCTCTACAAGGGGGAAGTTGAGGAGCAGAGCTCACCCGTCTGAAGTCACACAGTGATTGAGTAGCAGCCCGAGTTTCAAACCAGGCGCGAACATTGCTGTACCTGCAGGCTTCCCTGGAGCTCGTGGCGGGGTGGAAGACAAGAGCTAGGAGGTGCTGCTGGGCCTGCTAGGGCAGGTGAGGTGTGGGATCCGGCGTGCGTGTGTATGTATGTGCTGCCAGCAAATTCTCGATGACAGATAATTTCATAAGACAGAGGAGTTTCTTCCCTGTTACCTGGATATTATAAGTATAGAATATTAAATCACCCTGACTTCATTCCTAACCAGCCAGCCCCTGCCAGTTTGTATAATACACATGCACAGTGTGACTCACAGGACTCTCAGGATGAGGGGTTAAAATCAGTCAAACAATAACAATTTTCATAAATGGGAACTCCCCAACTTCCCAGTTGGCTGTTCAGTTAATCATGAGTCATGAACTTTCTATTTAAGGTAATGTTTACCAGAGCACAAGCCTCCCCACTCCTCAATGGTCTGACCCAGTTTGCCCACTCCATGGAGCCTTCCCAACCCTCTTGGTTACACGGTGTCTCCCTCTTCTACCTCCTGATTTACAGAGGACTCCTTGTGTTCTTTGTTCTTAGCACGGACCCGAGTTGTCATACTTCCTGGACTATAAAGAGAATGGAGCTTTGGAATGAGACAGCCTGTCATTGGCTAAGATGCTGACCTTGCCCAGCCTCAGTTCTCCTCTCCACGAAATGAAGATTTGAATATCGACCTCACAGAGTCATCACAAAGATGGAATGAGATCACCTGGTGCGCAAAGCCAGGTTAGCCTCACCTGCCCTTGAGAAAGTAGCAGCACAGACCTAAATTCTGGGATTCTTCAGCTGTAGCTGGAGTACAGTTCAATAGTGTACTTCCTGGTCTTAAGATGCCCCACACATTACTCTAAGCATCTTTTTAAAAGTAATTGCTTTAGTGCTTGAAATGATCGTCTAAGGCAACTGAGGAAATCGATTACATCACAGGGGGAAGACATGCTTAGCAAATGATGTCTCCGTCCTGCTGGTGCTCTGAGTGGAGAAACACTGAATACGGTGTCTGTCTTCAAGACACTTGTCTACTCACACACTGGAACCTCAGAGCTGGAAGGGATCAGAGGTGTCCTCCAGACCAGCCCTCCCTTCTCCCATTGTGGACGAACCACCTTGACATCTGCCGGGACACTCCAGGTGGGTGCTGCCAGCGGGGTCACCCACTCTGTGAGCCAGCAACTCTCACTTCTTCCACCAAGTGACACTTGTGTCCCTGTAGCTCTGCCTGACAGCTGTAGTTCGCCAGTAGATGGGTCTCAGTTGTGCTTCGCTCTACAGAATAATTCACCGGCTATGTGGAGAAGACATCTCACGCATCTGTTTATCCATCTCTCTGCCCCAGGCTTTTGTGTGTGTGTGTGTGTGCCAGGGATCAAACTCAGGGCCTTGCACTTGCTAGGGAAGCGCTCTAACCACTGAGCTAAGTCCCCAGGCCCTGCTCCCTGGTTTCTAAGCCAGTCTCCTTTTGTCTAGCTGAAAGGCCTGTGGTTAAGCCCACACACTTTGGAACTGTCGAGCCTGGCGCTGACGCTTAGTGGCTATGTGGCCTTTAGTGCCTGACTTACAACTCTCTGAGAAACTTAATTTCCCCATTAGTAAGAAGCAGCCAGTGTTGCCCACTGCATGAGGTTATAGTGAGGGTAAATGACCTAATGAATCTAGAAAGCAGAGCCCAACACCAAATATAACCATTATCATCATCTCTGCTATATTTCTAATTAATAACATATCTCTGCTCCCTTTTCCCTTTTGGATAAATTAGATAGTAAAGGAGAAACTTCTAACACTTGGGTAAAAATAATAGTGACCTACGGTGATCACCAGGAGCCCCAGTTTTCAATGTTTCAGTGGGTCGCTGTTGCTGTTCACAGAAAACTGCCTCCTGGGGCCTCTGGTTTGCTGCCTCCACTTGCAAATACCTCCCAGGAAGGTCCATCTGTCACTGCGGGCACGGGCATCACTGGGGCTGATTTTTTTATTGCTGTTAGCAGAAGCAGACAGAACACAAACAAACTTTGGAGAATGGAGGGCCTGTCTGCAGTGAATAGGGGAAGGAATCAGGAAGCCTGGTTCTGAATCCCACCTTCCTGCTGCCTGGCTGGTAGCCAGGGATGTTGTAATGCGCTGCTGGACCTTGTGTTTGTGAGAGTCTCTTCAGTGGTTTCATCCCGTGACCACAGATCCAATGTGCAGTGGCCTGGATTCCCCTGCATGCTCTTTCTCCCCACTGAGCGCTGGTCCAGGTGGGACCAACAACTGGGTGGAGGGCAGGGTGCATGCCCAGACAGCCCTATGTGGTCTGTGAGCCAGGCAGAGCCTGCTTGCTACCAGGGTGTGATTGTTCTTGTGATTTGGCAACACCAAACAAACGTGTCCCATCAGGGCTGAGCTAAAAATAGGTCTTAGGCATGTGGCTCAGAAGAATCGGCAGCCCAGTGCATGGGAGGGTGGCCAACAGGCAAAGCCAAACACCATCACCAGCCGGGGGCACAACAGCCAGAGTTCAGGGTTGTCCGATTTTCTCACACATATCCTCCTCTGCCACCTCCTCTCTGAATCTCCCCTACACTGGGGTCAGTGTCTTCTCACCCTCCTCCCTCCCTGTCTTCCATTTCTGAATAACGGGGCCCTTGCAGAGGCTCTGACCGTGGATTTGGGGTACTGGGTTCAAAGCCTGGCTCTAGAGTTTTCTAGTTGACTTATCCCTGAACATGTGATCTTTCTGACACTAAATTCCCTCAGCAATCTGGTGGTGTTAATTATCCCTATTCTTAATCCTGGCTGGTGCTAAGTATTAAAAGCAGGAAGTAGCTTGAACAACGATTCTGAAAATTCGCCAGGCATCATAATTACCTGAGTGGACGGAGTTTGATAAAGCAGCATGGCCAGGCCTGGTCCCCCAGTGTCTGAATTGAAGAGTTGGGATTTTCCTAGCAAATTCCCAGAGGATCATGGGGCTGTGGATGCAGGGACCACACAGCTGGGGACCCTTGGAGAGCAGGTAAGTGTGTGAGCTCTGGAGTCAGATTGCGAGGGGCCTACTCTGCACCCCACCTCTTCCAGCAGAGTAGTTCTGCACAAATTATTTTCTGAACCTTACCTGGAAAACAGGAGAATAATAATTCCCACTTTATAGTGTTGGTGTGAGGATTAAGTGAGTTAATTCATATAAAAGCACTTAAAACAGCATCTGGCAACAGCTAGCATTGAATAAACATTAGCTTTTATTAGCATCACAGAGTCTGCACAGAACATGAGTTCAACGCACGTCCTTTTCTCTCTCTCTCTCTCTCTCTCTCTCTCTCTCTCTCCCTATAATTACTGTCAGCTTCATTAGATTTTCTCTCTCCATGCCACCCTTCCTAGGGTCCTTGGGGGGAAACATATTCCAAGGTAGGGAGTTGGAGGAGATGGCTCAATTGTTAAGTTTAGAGATCACAGCAGAACCTGAAGTCCTGAGCCAGAAATGGGCTTCCCCAAGGGGATCCAGGCCTTGGGGCAGGACTGAATATAGACCAGGTGTCCTGTCTTCCAGCCAGGACACTGTCCACAGCTCCATGTCCCATGCCCAGAGGCAGCCTGATGACTCCAGAGAGTATTTAGGGAACGCCCAGCCCCCTATCCTGTCCCTACACCACTGATGAGCATTTGAGTTGTTTCTCCTTTGATTGCTTATGATTGAAGATGACACTGCTGTAAACATCTAACATCTCAATAGAAATGACTATTTTCCTTAAGGCTGATATCTTAAGTGGAAATACTGTGTCAAAAAATACAGACAGAGTAATAACTAAAAGAGAGCTAGACTTGTTGACTCCTTCGGGGGAAAAGAACTTCTCATTTCCCAGACACCTTGAGATGGCTGGGGGTGCTGGTAGGCGGGGTGGGAGGGAGAGTCCAGGGCTGAATCTCTAGGTCACTATGGACTTCAGGACCAGGAGTGAGAAGCCTGCCAACCACTGTCATTTCCCTAAGAAATGGCACTTAGACCAGTGCTTCTCCAAAATTACTGTGCAAAGAAATTGCCTGGGGATCTTAGAAATACACAGAATCTGACTCAGAAGGTTTGGGGTGGAGCTCAAGATTCCAGATTTCCAGAAAGTTCCAGGGAATGCTGATTGTGCTGACCAAGGGACCACACTTTTGAGTGGCAAGAGTTTTGGTGTCCTTGACTTTCTAGTCCTCTGTCTCACCCCCAACTAAAACACGCAGCATGTTTCAAACTCAGCTCCAAACATTTTCCTGGACTTCTCTCTCTGGCTGGGTTGGGCTGCCCTCTTCCACAGGGCTCTCACCTGCGACTGTCCCAGCACCACCCTACTGGGCTGACTTGGCTGTCCTCTCCTCCTAAGGACATGCACCAGTCTTCTTCGTCCCTTTACTCCCAGCATCTGGCACAATCCCATTGTGGTTTGGGTAAGTGGGTGGGTGGACAGATGGATGAATTAGTAGGATTATGAGGCAAGGGGAGCAGGAAGTAATGGGTTAGGGAAAGTGTAGTGAATAACTAGATTTGCCCTCAAGATTGTCATCATCTGGTTGGGCTTCACTGAACTATCCCCCCTCTCCTCAACACACGGAGTTAGTGACCCTACTCTGATCCCTGACAGCTCTTTCCAGGCCCCCCAAAAGGTTGACGCTGAACCAAGAATGAACCCAGATAAGTGAATAAGATCCAGGAAGCTTAGAGATCCCTCACAGGGTGGCTCTAATAAATACCAGAAAACAAAAAGCAGGTGTTGGCAATCTTTCTCCTGCTCAAAGAGTTATTTACACAAGTTTCCAAAGCAATCCCCTTCATCGCTTTACATGCCTATTACACGGCTGTCTGTAGGGAAGGGTCTGGAGTTAGTTAGCACGGTGGATTATACAGTGAGTCCTTGAGGCTAAGCATAGTAAGCTCCTTTCCATTCCTCTACTCCAAGGCCACAGATGGACATCCTAGTCCTAGCCGCTAGTGCCAGTGTCCTTCCTCATTCTCATGATGCGGGAATGAGCCAAGGTCAATGGAAACCCATCCCTCCTACTCGAGGTGAAGAGCGGTGACAGGATCACGGAGGCATGACACTCACTGATGTGGATTAGTCCACTGATGAGTTTACAAGTGAATGTGAGGTTGGGAGGTGCAGCCTGGTTGGAAGAGGTGGGTCGCTGGGGCATGGTCTGGAAGGGCATATCTCCCCCCTCCTCCCTCGATCCATTTCTTTGCCTCCTGCCCGCATGCCACGAGCTGTTTCTTCTCTGTGATGCCCCTCTGCCATGCTACCCTGCCTTGGAGCCAACCAACTACGGGCTGCAACCACTACAAACTGTGAGCCAAAATAAGCCTCTCTTCTTTTAGCTCGTGGGTGTTGGCCATTTTGCCCCAGCAACGAGAAAGTGACTAAGACAAGTGAAGTCGTGGAAGAGCATGAACTTGAGCTTGGACATCAGACAGACGTACAGAGCACAGATGTCTCAATCAATTCCTACTGTGCTTTATTTTTCCAAAAATATTTTTGATTCTGAAATAACTTCAAACTTATAGAATAGTTGCAGGAACAGGAAACGCCCATATAGCCTTTGCCCAAATTCACCAACTTTCGGAATTCTCTCATATTTACTATCTCCTTTCTTTTATTCACTCCCTCTGATAGAAGATGACAGTAGTTCACTGGAATAAAAAATTGAAATTAAAAAAGTTATTTGAAAGTCACAAAACTAAATGTAGACGAAATAAAAGTAAACGTAAATGGAACTATAAATTGGTAGCATTTATACTTCAAAAACTTAAAATTTGAAATCGCAGTAAGATTTTTGGGATATTCTGTAACAAAATAATATATCATTTTGGAAACCATTTGAGAGTATATATATATAAAACATATATAAAATATATACATATATATTTAATTCCATATAGCATACATTTTTATGCTCCAGTTCATAAGGATATTCTTTTATAGAACCTCAGTGCAGTTTCAGGAACGTTAACAATGATAGAATATATACCATATATATTTTTTCAATTGTACCAACAATGTCTTTTATAAGACATTTTTTTCCTTCAGTATCTGCAGTAATTATTGGGTACATTTGTTTCTGTTTATATTATTATGTCTTTCTCTGCAGAGTTAATTTTACTTTTTGAATATGTACAGCATTAACATGCTTCCCAAGTCAAAACTACAAAGAGAAATGCTCAGAAAAGTGTCCTCTCTCCCTTGTCCTCTCCACCCTATTCCATCCACCCCTTGTGGTAACCCATTTTGTTATTTCCTTGTTTACTCTTCCTGTTTTCTTTTCAAAAGTACAAAACAAGTGAGAAGCTACAGACATGTGGATTTTATTTTTTTCTTTTTTACACAAAAGGTAGCGTCCTGTATGTACGCCCCTTCACTGTTTTGTTCCCGGCAGTCACTCCATATTCATTCATGAAGACGTTCCTCAGTCTTTTTCACACTTGCTCATCACGGTGGATTGCTTGCTGTTGTTCCTGGCAAGAGGTGGAGTCCACATTCTCTCCTCTTGAACTCGACACAGCTCGTGAATTGCTTTGGGTGAGTATGTGGTGTGTGAGACAGCCAAGCCCAGACCTATGCTTTGCATGTTTCTTATTCTTGTTTTATGCATATTTAAAATTAATAAAGTAGCTTAAGATGAATGTTGTGAAGCAGTTCAGGTGACGTTCCCGGGTGGTGGAAGGCCACCTGCCCAGTAATTCTGGAGAACAAGAGGCTGTCTTGTGTGCTCCAGTGCTAGTGGACTGCTCGGCTTGGATGTGCTCAACTGAGCGACCTCAGTCTGTATCTCGAGGCTAACAAGGGCCACTCGGCTAAGCCCTGACAACTCACAGAGTTGGAAAGAATCCGAAGTTGTAGTTCAAGCCACTGAGTTTTGAAGTGGCCCATAACAAGCCTGTGCCATCACTGCTACCATGTCCTCTTCACTGGAAGCAAGCTGCTAGGCCCAGCTCACACTCAAGCACAGCATGACACACAAGGGCATGGATGCCAGATGGGGACCAAGGGGGACGATTTCAGAGGCTCCCGGCCTTGTCCTTTCTCATATATATATTCCACCCAAAAATGTATACACATTTCAGCAGTTTGCTAGTGAATGTCTGGCAGCTAATGGGCACCAATCTGAGCACCTCTTATGATTGTAGAGGCCAAAGGTAACTTGTATTAGTCTCATGATGTCTATTTTAGTATTAAAATATTTATGTAAGTTTTTCTTTTCCTGATGTGTACATGTTTTGCAGGCCCGCCCTCCCTCTCCATCTCCATCTTTCCCTTTCTCTCTATCTCTCTCTCTATATATGTATATGTGTATATATATGTGCATGTGTGTGTCTTTTGTGTCTGTTCATTTTTATATAAAATTTTAATTTTTTCCCTTGATGTCCAAAAGTTCTTTGTGTGTTAGAAATACTAGCCTTTTATGTATGATAAATATTTTTTCCCAATCTGTCATGTGTATTTTTTTAAATGAATTAATAAATTAGTTTAAGGTGAATGGACATCTTGGCAAAGTTGAGATATCTGAACCAAGAGCAGATATATTTTTCTATTTGCTTAAGTCTACCTCTGCGTCTTTGGGTGCGTTTTATAGCTTTCTACATATATTTTTAAAACATTTTTAGTTAAAAATTATGTAATCCTAAACAAGTGATTTCACCCTTCTAAATCTCATGTTTCAGCCAGTAAGAAGAGGATCATACTATCTTTCTTGAAGAATTGTTACGAAAAATAAATGAGGCAAAGCGCAAAATAAGTGCCACACGAACCCTCCTTTCCTTGATTCTTCTCTCTACTGCCCCGCTTGCTCTTTGAGGGGGAGAGTAATTTGCTACAGATGCCGGAAGGACACTGTCTCAGTCAGGCAGCGAGTCCACTGATGCTACAGAGAGCGTGCTGGCCAGGGCCGAGCTGGCTGCCGGGGCATATGGTGAGAGTGCCAGACGGGACTCCTCGTCTCACACGGCTTCCGGTTGCTGAATGTTCCCCAAGAATCACACGAGCTTTTACCAAAGGAGGATGTGAATCTGGGCCCTCAGCTCCCCCACACGCTCAAATTGCTTGACATGGGAAAATGAGAGCTTCAATACCAGCTCACGGTTTGGTCGTGGCGGGGCCTGGACCACACAGCGGCCCCGGAAACGTGGAATCCGGGCGGGGGCCGGCGCCGGTCCTTCCCCGCACAGACCCATCGCCGTTCTGTCCGTGTCTGTGTCTCCAGTCGCCGCCGTGCAGTAGTATTGGGCTTGTGGCTGTCCGTGCTGGTCGTCCAGGAAACGCTGGCCGGAAAGGAAGAGCACATTTCTAGAAAGCCCTTATGGCGCCAGGCCATCATGCCGTGAGCCTGCAGCTCAACCTGCGAAAAGGGCAATTTGAGGAAACCTTACTGACATATTAGGATGTGGATGGAAAGAGAAGATCAGAGCCTCTAGCACAGTGTTTTCTTTTCCCATAAACAGACACAATAATCTACTGTCTATGTGACACTTCTAGTTTGCTCATTTCACTGAAGTTTTTCTTTTTTAACATAAGCTTACTAGCATGTTCTTGTGGGGTCTACAGAAGAGACTGCTCATTGTTCCCACTTCAGTTTCCTCCTTCCTCTGTGGTCACAGGCCCCCAGCCATAGCTGAGTCAATGGCTGTTTGGAATAAAGACTACATTCCCTGGTGTTCACTGTAGCTACGACAGCCACTTCTGCCCAGCGGGGTCGGCAGAAGCACTATGGCCGACTTCAAGAAAATAACCTAAGAGGGCCCAGGTGTGATTTTCTTTTGATTGTGCCTTCCTTTGGTTGGAATATAGGGGTGAAAACTAGAGCTGCAGGAGCAGCTGGAGCTGAGCTACCTCTGCAGCTAGGGCCGTGTACAGTGAAGCAAAGAGGGGAAGAAGCTGCAGGGACGTGAGTTCCAAACCACCTCTGGACGGCTTTCTGATATTTTGGCGTAGGCTTGTCTTCTGTTGCCCTTTATAAATTTCTGTTGTTGTAGACCAGGATGTCTCATACAGTGATAGAAAAGGTCCCGTCATCACCAACTCCTTCTTATAAGGGCAGCTGTTGCTTTTTCTGCCGGGCTTCCATTTTTCCTGCGCCTCAGATTCCCTTTGTGGAAAAAGCCCTTCTCCCAGCCGTAGTAGGACTGTCAATTAAGATGCAGCCCCTCTCCCTAAGCTGGGCCAGGGGAACTATGAGTTTGAACTTGGATGCAGTTTGACTCTCAGACAGTGTAACTCAAGCAGCAAGAGTGCCGGAGTGGGCTGGAGGTGGGTAGGGAAGAACAGTGTCCTACTGAAGAATATTCACCAAGAAATGTAGCCAGGAAGCTACAAAGAGAAAATCGCCATCTTACAACTATTATAACACTAGATTCGAGCAAGAATCGAGCAAGAATCGTCAATGGGTGCTAAAGCCATGGGTGAAGAAATGCTGGAGAATAGACTATTCGCACGGTCTCCAAGTGCCACTCCACGGATTACTTCTCCATTACAAAGTAGATATCTTCCTCCATGATGGCAGACGTGGTGGGCACTTCTCAGACGATCAAACAAATACCACCCATGATATGGCATCTGCATCTCCAAGTGAGAGGCACGGGAAAGGAGCCAGTGTCACCTCTGCAGTGTTACACCAACAGAGTGTGCCTCGGTCTAGTCAACACACCTCGGGGGAATTCTAGATGAAAAGAGGCAAAAGAGAAAGAAAATAGTTAAAATGCACAATCCTTGATGGATCATAGGTTAACACAGCAGTTATGAAGGATAGTTAGGGGATGACTGGGGGAATCGGAACAGGGACTATGTATTAAATCATAGTGTTGACGTAAGCTTCGCAGGTGGTTACACGGAAGAACAGTCATTATTTTCCTTGTTCTTGGGAGATCCGTGCTTGGAGTAAAATATCATGCTATCTATAATTAATATTCAAATGGTTCAGCAAAAAATTAAAATGGATGTGTCTTAGTTACTTTTCTCTTGTTGCTGAGACAAAATACCAGATGCCCAAAGTTTGGGGAGGAAAGATTTATTTGGCTCACAGTTTGTAGAGGTTTCAGTCCACAGTCAGCTGGATCCGAGGCAGGGTGGCATGGCAGACAGGCAGGTGGCGGCAAGGTAAGCAAGGAATGCAAGCAAGAGGGCTAACCAGCTTCATCCTGTACCTTATATCTTATTCAGGCTGCTAGGATTAGGGTGGTGCTAAACCAATCAGTGGATCAATTTAGTAATCACATGCCCTTAACACATTCTGGATCCAGCTACCTCTTACCACATGAGGCTTTGGGAGGACATCTAGACACAAGCCATAACAGGATGGAACATATATGTGTGTGTGTGTGTGTATATATATATATATATATAATATATATGTATATATGAGAGAGAGAGAGAGAGAGAGAGAGCATGTTTTGCTCAATGTAAACACTTGGTAGGACTGTTTGAAGGACATAAACAAATGGCACTATTCTTACAATTTTTCTGTGGATTTTAAATTTTTCCAAATAAAAACTTGGAGGAAAAAATCTCTTTTTATTTTTCTGTTCTTAGTGTGCAGTACGAAGACCCTCAGGGCAATGCTTATCTGTGTCTCATGCCCTGGGCCCCTATTTCCAAAGGGCTAGTGGGTGGCCAGAGCTATGCACAAGCGCAGAGAAGCATGCCTTTCTGGGGGTGACACTGCGGGACGACGGCGATGGGGCTGTGCCCCTCTTCAGTCTTGTTTCCTACCTGGTTCCCTTCCCCTCTGCTTTCTGGCACCATGGACTCTGCTTCTCAATAAGCCGCTTCTGTTCCCACCTGAGGACACTGGCACTTATTGGTTTCGTGGTCTGGGGTGCCTGCATTCTGGATCCTTGCCCAGCTGCCCCTCTTAGCTGAGAGACCACCTTCCTCACCGCCCTCATGCCCACTTCTTCCCCATGCTGCCCTTGGGTCTGCTCCACAGCCTGTGTCACCAGCTGGAGTCTCACTCAACTGTCTTCTACATTCAGGGCACTCCAGAGAAACAGAATGAATAGGACACTATATGCAATGTTATGGAATAATATTACATATGATAGGCTATTCTATATATTATGATATTAGTTACGCTTTTAATATATAAATATAATAAGCAAAATATTATATGTTATGTATATGTTTATGAGGAATTGGCTCATATGATGATTATGGAGACTGAAAAGTCCCACAGTCTGCCATCTGTGAACAAGGGGCCCAGGAGAACCAGGAGTGCAGGAGAGCATCGGAGTGAACCCCAGTCCAAGGCAGGAAAAGCATCCAAGAAGGTGATGGGTAGGACATGGAAGGAGCTACCAGAGGTGTGCGCAGCACTTACGGGAGGCTGGTGAGACGGTTTGCAGCCATCCTTGGATGGAGTGATTTCCTCAGGCTTCCCCGTGTCTAATAAAGCTACAATGAGGCGTTACGCTTCTGCGAAGCTCCTCTCTGTTCAGGGAACCCACCATCTCAGGCTTCTTTGCCTGTAGCCCCATGGAACTGCTCTCCAACATCATTTACTACCTCCCCACCTGCCCAAACCACAAGTCACTTTTAAGACCTTTTCTTAGTTGACTTCTCCGTGGTGTCCACAGGCTTGATGGTCCTTTGTCAAATGCTGTCCCCTCTAGTTTGCTGTGACACATCCTTCTAGTTCTCCAACATTCCCACATTCTTGGCATGTGCATTCTTGGCACGTCCCTCTGCAGTTTATTTGTGTCCTCCCACTTGATTCTCACAAAAATCCAGCAAGCTGGATGCCATGGTCCCATTGTACTAAAGAAGAAATGGAGCCTCAGGAATTAAATAAGCTGCCAGGGCTAACAGGGCCTGGACTCAGCTGCACACTCATCTGCAGCCCAAAACTATGGCTTTAATTGTGCCGTAAGCCATGGTGCCATCTTTTCTCTCTACTCTTTGCTCAGATCCTTCCTCATTGCTCTTGGTAGGCGTGGCTTCCCAGCTAGCTCCAGACATAGGAGTTCAGCAAGGTCCTACATATCATCAGGTCCCTTCTTCCTCCGTATGTCCAGTCCACATCTGCCCATTCACAGGGCGTGGAGAGCGTCACAGAGAACTCTGCCCCACATCTCTCCACTTCCAGGGGCGTCCAAGCCCTTACTGAGCATAGCAAGCCCTCTACTCTGGATCTTTTGTGCCTTGTCCACGTCTTCTCTCACTTACCCTTTTTGTTGCATTTTTGACCCTCCACACAAAACAGTCTGGAGACACTGTTGTTTTCCAAATTCAGTGCTTGCCACCTCCCATTTCAGGGCTTCTGGCCTCAAGTGGGCCTCCATTTATCCTGTCTCCAATGAACAGCCACACTTCCTCCAAGCCTCAGCTTGGAGCCGTCAGTGGCGTTTGTCCTGCCCTCATCCCAACCCAGAAGTTACTGCCTCCACCAGCCTCCCTCCTGATGGACCCCAGTACATCCTTTCTTTCTGTAAAGGCAGCTAAAGCTTGCCTGTCTCGAATGGTCTTCCCCTGTGACCTGTGAACTTCCGAGTATGGGATGGTGTCCGGCTCATTCCAGTGTGAGAGCAGCCCGGTGTCTGACACAGATGGTACTTCCGGTTTGTGAAGGAGGGAAGCATGGGTAAAACCTCCAGCTTCAATAAAGATAATGCCAAGACAACAACAGCGAAGCTATGGTCAGCGAGCACTTACGGAGCATTCATTCTGTGTCAAGCAGTATACTAATCACTTTTATCTAAATTATTAAATCCCCAGAAGAATCATGGGGCATCAGCTCCCAGTAACAGACCACTAGTACTGAGCTTTGGCCAGGAACTAAGCATTTTGCAAGCATTCATCCATTCACCCTCACTGCCGCTTTATGTATAATGGTAACACTGTGATTACTTTCTCCTTACTAGTGAGGATATGAGGGATTATTCTCACAGGAGAAAGGTTACTTGTGTGAGGTCACACATCTAATAAGCAAAGGCGCTCAGATTTATCTGCCTAGTGTCAATGGTCAGATACTAAACCTCATTATTCCATACCTCTCACTGCCCCTGTCAGAATTTAGAATGATTGTAACTGCAGTGAATAGTTGTGCATGGTCAACAGTCACGGTGAACAGTTCTGAAGACCATGCACATTTTGGGGAGAGAGAATGTAACATGAACACTTATGCACACAGAATCCCTCGGAACTGCCAGCTCGTAAGCCCCAGTGCCATGACAATAGACAGTTTTGCTTGCCACAGTTGGGACAGAAAATGTGATAAAACATCTTAGCATGAATCTGTACAGACAACATGACCAGGAGTGCTTTGGAGGAGCCATTTATTCTGGATGCCTGAGTCATAACTCTCTGGTAAACAGGCTTGAAATTCAGACTTGCTGGAAACAAACAATAGACTAAACACTGTATGCTCACATCCCTGCCAGAGGATGAGTGGTCGCAGGAGCTTGGCTTGCTGGTTTCAGCCCAAGGCCCCTTAGACTACAGACAAGAAGTCCACTCTCTGAGCCCTGATTCAGCATGAGTGAATCGTGAGTAGACTTGGAGTTAGAGCCTCCAGAAACTGTGGGGGCTAAAATCAGGGAGATCTGGAGCTTGAATCCTGCTCTGTGCGAATTTGGGCCAATTACTCACCCTCTCTGGGCCTCAGTTTTATCATCTATAAGTAGGAGTAATCATTTGTAGCTCATAGATTTGTGAGAATTGAACAATAAATACCTGTAAAGCTCTTAGAATTAGTAGAAAATATTTGTTGGGCACTTCCTATGGTAGGTGCCATTTTTTAAGCATCTTTTTGACTCCTCCCACAAACCCGATGAGGAAGGCAGCTAAAAACCAAGAGGCTGTCCTGCCACACCAGAGACCCGACAGCCCAGGGGGGGGTAACCAGGGAAAGCTGCGCTGGAGCTGGACGCCACCTGCCCCTGTCAAGCAGGCAGCACAGGGGAGGGGAGACTGGCCCTGGAGCCACAGACACCGTGCCCAGGCCTGCGTTTGCACACACAGCTGCATTTCTGAAGGCAAACTGCTTCCCTCTGAGCTGCAGTTTCCTCATCTGAGCTTCGGGGGATAATGCACCGAACTAAGGAGTAGAAGCAACGAGAATTAACTGAGTTATGACCTATAGTGAGCCTCATTTTAATGAGTGCTCAGTAATGAAGCTGCTGTTGTTACCATTTTAATTATTATTCCCCAAATACAGGCAGCCCCATCCCTGCCTCTGAGCAGGTCTCGGCCCTCTTCAAACTCCTCAGAAGAAATCCACCCCACCCACACTGGGTGTACTGGAGATCTTCTCAGGGGCATCATTTATGTCGTACTTTCTAGAACAAACGCTAGGAATCCTCCTTTGACATCCTCCTCCTGAATCTATTTTTTGTGCTCCCCCTAAACTAGTTCATCTCTTCACCACTCAAAGCCCAATGCCCCGTTATCAAATTCAGCCTCGATCTTTCCAGTCTCTCGCTCTTCCTAGTTCTTGACAAATTTTACACTTAAACTTGTACAGTCTACTCAGCAAACCCTGAGTGCTCCCTTTTGCCACCTGTTTCCCTTAGAAGCCAGCCGTCTTCACCCCAAACTGGCTCTCAAAGTTACTTATAAATGCACACGGAGCCCTCCCAAAAGGTGTTCGACTAAAAGCATTTTCTCTCTCTCCTTCCATTACTTCTCCCCATTGTTGGCACATAATATGTATGCAGCAAATAGCAACTGCCATATTTTTATTTCCAGGTCATTCTTATTTGTTCTTGGTAAAACGATTTTCTTACTGACGTCTACTACAAAATACACTTCACTGGTCAAATAGTTTTCTATTACTGAGTGTCACAAATGTCTAACCTTTTAAAAATATCATGACCTTCTCCAAGATGTGTTTAAACGGAGGAGACTTTCCAGAACTTACCATGTAAGAGCATCTTCTTAAACCTGAGATTTGTTTGAGCGTTACCGACTGAGCATGCCTCATTAAATCTCCTGCAGAGAAACAAGAGGACGTGTGACGCCTCCGGAGTAGAGCGGGCGTCACGGAGTTTCTGCCTGTCCTGCCCTCGACCCCCAGGGCTGGTGGAGTCGCACCTGCTCTATGGGAAAGAGGCTTGGGCAGACAAGAACCGGTCATGGGATTCTGCTGTCGAAATTACTACTGCTTTATTAAATCGCACATCATGGCGATTGTCTTCACTTCTAAAGGCTTTTCTTCTGTGTTTGACTTTGTGTGTCTCCTGCGTAGAGGCAGGAACCCAAGGACGCAGGGCTCTGCGCAGGGAAAGAGAGGGAAAAACAGGGTCGGGGTCTCCGACCACATGCGAGAGCAAGTGGAGAGGCTTTGACAGCCCAGCTCAACCCAGCACCTGCGGCTGCCGCTCGCTTCTCCCGTAGGAAAAGCGCCTGGGCTGCAGCCCTGCCTGGTCCCGGTGCGGCCTGTCGGCGTAGGTGGGTGTGCTGTGCCGATCAGCACCGGCTTAGACTGGGGCTCTCATGCCGCACTTGTTCCGTAGGTGTCCCCGGGTTTCCTGGCAGCTTCTGATACTTGAAGGGAACAGTCGTCTCTGGAGCTGTGCTTTAGATGAAGGTGAAGCTGATACGGGAGACAGTTTGACCCTCCAGTTCCCTTTGCCATCGGATCTGAACACTGGTCTTGGTGGTCGTAAAGGAGGAAACATAATACTGAAACTGGCCTCACAGCCTTGTAGTCTGGTATATAGCATGTGGGCTAGTTTCAAACGGCTAAAAAAAAAAGTTGGAGGAAAAGCATTTATTGAGCAACCACTATATCCCAGGCGCCCTGTCAGTAGCTTTCACCTACATAATACAGCTTAGTTTTCATTACATTGTAGATCAGTATTGCTATGCCCCGTAGTTAAAGGAGGAATTGAAATTTACAGAGGGCAAGAGGCTTACCCAAGTTCTCCAAGCTAGTGAGCGGCAGAGTTGAATCACTTCCTGGGCTTCCGATTCCAAGTCTCCCCTCCTCTTCACTCTCCCACAACACTCCGAATGATGGAGCAGAGGAAAATGGCTATGGTTTCCCCAGTCGCACTCCTTGCATGCCTCTGAGAGAGCAGAGTGGTGGTCCAAGCTCTGGCTTTGGAGGCGGACACCGCGCAACTTGCCAGTGAGGCTGCACTGGTTGTTAAAATACTGAAAAGTGAAATCTCTTCATACCAGTCTGTAAGGGGCTGCTGACCTTGTTGCCTTCAGCACCTCCAGGGTCTCAGATACCTCCCTGGACTTCCAGTCTTCCCTGGGCGCAGCAGCCCAGTAAATCATGGCGTAATCCAATTCTTGTGCCAAACTATTATGACCCATAGGTGTCTTTGCTGCAGCAGTTGTTAACAGTTTTAAATACTACTCCTGCCTCCAACTCTCTTCCTCCTTCCTCACGCACTCGGTTTATCTGCAGAGATTTCTATTTTTGCTAACGTGGGTCCTTGAGTTTTGTGGTGCTTTATCTGGAAAATGGGTTGAGAGAGACACACGGAAGGCAGAAGGAAAAGTAGTACATAGATGGCAGAAGACGGGAACTGGGTTGCTCTGCATAAAAAGAGTTGAGAGAAGAGACAGGAAAGGAAGTGAAACTTTGAAGGATGAAGTCTGAACGAGTGCCCATGTGTCTGGGGAGGAAGTGGCTCCGTAGCAACAGTACAGTTCAGCAGATTACTAAGAAAGGGAAGATTTCTTAAAGCCTGCTCTAAGCTCCCAGGAGACGGAAGATGAAATGGGAATTTGTTTTTAGTTACTATTGAGCCTTTCGTCTTTATATTCTACACAATATAGGGACTGGGCCATTTGGAGCGCTAATTTATAAAGGTTGCAAGATGACCTCTAAGATTCCCTCTAGAGTTCATCATAAAACATCTGACACAACTCCTCCAAGGTTGACCAAGTCCTGCGGCTTCTACAGGCAAATGACAAGCTGTGAGGTTGCATACTACCCAGCTTGGTAAGTAAGCTACAATCTTGGAAATATTTGTAGTCTATAGAAAAATATTGTGCTTTATAGGGCTCAGTGTTTTCATCAGTAAAATGAAAGATAACATTTGTTGCTGTTTATTTTGAAGTTGTTTTTGCTGATGTTATTATGTTTTAATTAAGTGATATGCCAGGCACTCTGTGTCTATCGCTTAACTAGATTCTCACAGCAAATCTATAAATTAGGCATGATCATAAACCCAGTGAACACGAGACCCTCACCTGTGGGCCACCTGTTAGACAGGGCAGGCCTGGGACCCACGGTGTCCTTTCTTGTCCCAGATCCGAAGTTTTTTTTTTTTTTTTTCTTTTTACAGCATACACCTTCCCAGACTGTCTTAATAGCCATCACAGATGGCGAACCTTTTGGAGATGAGCGCCCAAACTGCAACTCCAAAACCCACTTATTTATCACAAGGTGCCAACATTGCAATTAAACCTGAATACTGAGGGTTTAGTTTAGAAAAGGCAACTCATACATTAACATCTTTTGTCTTAAAAACAATAACATGCGTGCCATAGGTTTGCCACCACTGGCCGAGATGAAAGCCATTAGCAGATTTTGTATTGGGAGAATGCTTTGAAAAATGTAAATGCCATAAAATATCAGGTATTTAAAATATACTGCTAACATCTCATCCTATTCTCTGCACTCTTGTTGTTTCTTCAGAGTGTGCCTTACAGATCAGGGGCCTCCAGAGCCCTTTCTAATGAACACCTTACCCCAGCTGCTAAGAGTGCCATCAGCCTCCAGGGATGCGGTGCCAATCAAGGCCACTCCTCCTGAAGCTGCTCACATCCAGGGACCGGCTGATGCCATGAAGACCCCTGGTCACCTGGGCCCGATTTTCTGCCACTGTGGAGCACCCTTCTCCATGGCTCCTGGTGCGAGCAGCCCAGATCATTTGCAGGCCTGCTTGACTGACTGACTTCTCACTCGCCAGCCCTGCTTCAGGACTGTCCCCTCCACAGTGTCCCTCCCACGGCTTCCTATGAGCGCCCGGTGTGCTGAACACCTTCCCTGGCTTCTGGGAGTAATCTAGCCTGTGACAAGATTGCGTTACAGCAACTTCTTCCTGCGTCTTACGCCCCCCGACTAACCTGAATTTCCTGAACATGGAAAATTCATCTTACTTGTTCCTAAATCACCAGTAATTGGCCCGGTATCAGGTCCAGAAAATAGTGCTCATTTATATGTTCAATGAACAAGAAATACACCTGTGAACCTACGGGATAATAACACTATTTACTACATAGATAGTATCTACAATTTACCAAATAGTAAAGGCTTTGAACCTATCAACTCTGCCCTACAGCAAACCTAGAAAGTGATTATGATTTTATAGACAAATAAAGGGAAGCAGCTTATGCGTCCACGTTTGCCCGGCCTCACATGCTTGGCGGTGGCTCTGGGTTGTGGTCGCTGGGAGCCTGTCTCCAAAACGTGCTCGTCTAACCACGTCTCACTGCTTCTGATATCCATGTATTTATCCAACGCTCATCCACCAATTTATCAAACAAGGACAGACAGGGGCTCGGCAAGGGGAGAGGACAGGGCAGTCTGATTTCGGGGGCCAGAATCGCCCAGAGCATCTCTGCGGATGAGGACTATGCCGAGCCTCGTGTCCGGGTGCTTCGTGTGGAGGACACAGGTGCCAAAGCTCCCAGGTGGATTTCAGATGCAGGGCGGCAGGTGGAGTTGCAGGCTCACAGCGGGCCCTGAGACAGGCGCCGGCTCGGAGGCCCTGGGATGCCGGTGCTCTGGCATGGCTGCCCCTGCAGGGAGAGAAGGGCCAGGGCTCTGTGAGATGTGCTTCCTGAGGCTGGGCCAGGAATCTGCTGCGGGCATGAGGACCCATGTACCTCACACGTGCATCGGAGGACTGCTTGGGAAGTGGAGGCTTTGAGGCCAAACCGGAAAGGGGAGGGGAGCCGGCAGGAGAGGTCAGCAGAGCCAGCTCCCTCGAAGCATTGTCCTTTCCTTCCTCCAACAGGATGCCAGGAATCCCACAGAAAAGGGACTCATTTGTCTTCGTTCCCAGCACAATAACTTGCTGCTGGCCTTTCTCTTGGGCCCTGCTCAAAGCAACAGGATACAGCCTCTGCCAGGAGAGAAGGAAGGAAGGAGGGAGGCGAGGGAAATGACAGGCGCTCAGGATCTGCAGCCCCCAGCCCGGACCCGGAGCCTGGGAAGACCCACCACTGCGAGGCCCAGAACCCAGCCCAGGACCTGAAGGTCCGGCTGTGCCTGGCGTGGGAAACAACTTTCAGCTGCAGGGAAGACCTTAATCAGATGTGAGCAGAGTAACCATTAGAAGCTGAGCTGTAATTCCTGGGCCTATAATTCCTGAAGTGGTCTTTCTCCAATTTTTGTCTTAGTCTAGTTTTCTTTGCACATTTGGAAAAGTAAAATAAATCGGATCATTTCAGAACGGGGCCTTTTTTCCTTCAATGTTAAAAAGAAGAACTTATACGGAGCTATTAAACAAAACTTCTTTAGCAGTTGAGATTTTTCTGGACTCATCCAAGAGAAATGTTGATGGGGGTGTGATATGTGCGTGCGTGTGCACACATGTGCAGTAGGGGTGTGGAATGGGCTTCCCCATGGCTAAGATAGGGGTGAGTATAGTTTAAGAATTGGAATTAATGCTGCTACCTGAAACAAATAAATAGACAAAACGAATCAATAAATTTTAACAGGGGCATATTCTGTTGCTGGAGAGCTCCATGTCTGTGCCCAACACTGTGTTGGTGACGGGTTGTACAACGCTAACAGACGCCCCTAGTGCAGAATGCGGCTCAGACGGGAAGGTACAACCAGGAGTGTTAGAATTACTCATACGAGAACAGTGGTTGAGGAGCCCTCCCGGAGACACCCGCCTGGCCAAGCGCAGAGGGGCAAAGTCAGAGTGCAAGGTCGCCTTCCTCTGCAGAGAGGTTGCCAACAGAAGTTGCACTCCTTTTAGATTAACTTCGTACTCTTGCCTTAAAACTGTTCTGAGATGTGAGAAGAACATCATCATGTTCAATTGAAACATGGCCCTGGATGTGAACTCTGCTGCCTGTCAGAGAAATTATGTCATTAACTTTTAAAAACGAAAGCTATTTGGATTTCAGCACAGCCACATTTTAGCTATTAAGTTTGTTCTCTTTTCTCTCTCACTTTCCATTGCCTCCTTTCTGTTTTGTTTTTCTTTTTATGGTACTGGGGATTGAACCTGAGGGCTTTGCACTGTGCCTTTTTTCTTTCCCCTGAGACAAGCTCTCACTTATTTCAAAGTCGCTTAATTCCCCAGGACAAGCTCAAACTGTGATCCTCCTGCTTCAGCCTCCCAGAGGGCTGGGATTACAGGCATGTGCCACTACAGCCAGCTCCCCTCTCTCTTCTGTGTTTTCAATCTAGAGTTGGGGTGCAAAGGTCAGGTGGAAAAGAGAGCCTGAGGGACTGTCTGCTGGGGGCGGGTGTCAGTGCCTCGAGGGCTCCACAGCGTTGCTGCAAGCCACATAAAGCCTGGACTCCTGGCCTCAGCCTTGCTCACCACTCAGAGCTGCCTTTGGAGATGATTTCTTGGGAAAGATGAGCAAAAATGGTGAGAAAGGAGGAGAGAAAGATGGAGGTGCGACCATTTGGGAAGGCTGTACTCTGTCAAGTACTTCACGGCTTTCTTCTTGGGCTTGGGAACATGACACTCCAAAGGACGATGCCGATGGGGTGGCCCTGGAGACAGCCCGGGAAGCACAGCTCTCTCTGCCTTCTCTCGCTCTCCTGCCCCACCCCTCTGTCCCCAAAGCAATCACAGAAACCAGAATTCCTCTTCCCCAAGGCCACAGGAAGGGAACCCTCTCCCCCAAAGCAAGCCATAAAACCTGAAAGGTCCTCTCTCCCCTTCCTTCCTCCGGAGAGACCTCCTTCCAGAGGGGTCCTGCCCTGTCATCAGGAGGAAGGAGGCCACACGGGGACCATGAATCTGCACTCAGTCTCTTATCATTAGATTGTACCCGTTTTGGTCAGTTGCATTTTTTGTGTGGCTGTTTTTCTTTAGCAGGCCCAAGCATGAAAATAGACAGCCTTTCCTGGGTCTTCATTTCTGAAGGCCCTTGTGTCATGTCAAATTGTGTTAAATAAATCTCATACTTTTTTCTGGTTGACCTGTCTTTGGTGATAGAAGTGTTGGCCATGACCCTTATGATGGATGGGAAAAGGAGTCACATTGTTCCTGCCTCTACAGTCTTGACCACGCCCCCATGAATCACACGTTCTTGTTCCGATTTTCACCAAGGTGGAAACTAGGGTGCAAAGGAGTGGATGATGGTGGCCCCCACGAGGTTGTACCACTGTAAGGAGCAGACCCGGGATTCCTCTCCACACCAGCTTCATCCCAGAGCATAAGTTCATGGACTCTTCCACCCTCCTCCCACCCTCTGGCTGAGACCCGCTTCCCAGTTGGTTTTACCGTCAGATGAAACTGTGACGTGAGTGGCTATTGGGTGATCTCCTGGGGACAAGCCCTTCTCATCTCTACATTCTCACTTTCAATAAGGAGACTTTCTCAGGGGATCATTAATTCTTCTACATTTGTAACTTTCCCTTTCTGTAGGAATCTAGTAAGTGTTTCTTGGCAGGCGAAAGTAGGAAGTTTTGCAGTTTTGAGAGAGAATTCTGCCAGCGAGAGTGTCATGCTGGAACCTACAACCTTGATACCACTCGGAAGCTTGTTAGAAATGAAGGAGGGCTGCCTGCAGTCTCCAGGGTCAGAAGTTCAGTGAGGTCCGTGAGGGTTTCACCTGCACCTTAGCATCGGAGGTACGTGGTGTAGCAGATACGATTTAGATTTAGTCCAGGGCTCAATTCCAGCTCTACTATTGATGGGTGACTCTCCTTGTGATAAAGCTGGGGGAGGTGGTGCCCTGCGCTGCACAGCCATGGAGGAGGGAGTGAGATGAGTTCACTTCAGGGCTGGTACCCTGTGTGCCATCCACAAATGGTACCAGCTTTCTGCCGCCCTCTTCCCTTCTCAGCAAAGAAAGGAGGAAGGAAGGAAAGAAAGTGGGAGGGAGGGAATAATTTCCTTCTAAAAAGTGTGCATAGTATAAATCTGTTCTCAGAGGAAAAGAAAATGTTTCTGAAATACTAATCATATCCGTTAGATCTGTGCTTTCTAATATGTTACCCACATGCTGTATACGGCCATGTAAATTAGAAGTAATTAAATAAAATTTAAAAGCGGTTTCTTGGTTGCACCAGCCACATTCCAAGTGCACTGTAGCCACCTACAGATGGCCAGTGGCCAGTGTGTCAGCAGCACTATGCAGAACACTTGCGCAGTTGTGGAGTCCTGCTGGGCAGTGCTGTCTCAGACACGCGTTTCCCTGGCCTTTCGCTCAGCCGCAGCCCAGCTGCTTCTACGGTAGGGGTTCAATAAATGCTCGTTGGCTTGAATTCTGCAGCTTCGTTTATTGGAAAAGAGAAATGGCATGAGAGTCCCAAGTTCCGCTTTCCAATCCCTGTTCTGTCTGCCAAGGAGCCGGAGAGCCTTGGCCAGCTCATTTGCCCTCTCTGAGCTTCAATTTCTTCTCCCACAAACTTAGAGGGAGAAAAGGGCTTAAGGAGACCTGATACTAGTCATATCTGCACATCCGTTGTTTGATAGTTTCATCAGTCTTACAGCCTACAGAATGACCCGTCTCAGTCCTGAACCTAAAAACTCCCAAGTCCCAGGCAGATCAGGACACTGAGTCCCTCCACTCACCAAACTCCATGGTCCTGTGCAAGCCTGAAGGTGAGCTGCTAGGACCCCGCTGCTGAAAGTAGCCAAGGAGTGTGGATAAGAGCTCAGGCACTGAAAAAGGTGAGTCTGGGTCTGATAACTTGATGCCGTCACACTTGAAGGTCCATCTTCAAGGAGGCCGTGACCACCGGCCATCCATGTGACCCCCAAAGGCAACTGCTTGCCTACGAGTCACCGAGCTGCTCTTCACCCAACGCTCACAGTCTCTGCCCCAGATTTGTGCCTGATAAATAACAGCTCCGACTGGCTAAAGATGGCACATCACTGCTCCAGTCACCTTCCCCGCCAGGGAAAGTCACTCTGACTGATGCCGCAGGTTTACTGAAACACAAACTAGTCATTCCTGCGGCCAAACAGGCTTTTGGCAGAGATCTGGTAAGAAAGAAAGAGAGTATGAAAAAAATGCCCTAGATGGCTGAGACAGCACCGTACTTAGACAATTAAACTTGGAGAAGCAAGACGTTCCTGTAACCACCTCCCACACCCCCTGCTCCAAGAACAAAAGGTTTTGTTGAAAGTATTCATATGGATATTAATACCGACACTTTAATGAGCCCCCCAGCGAGCTCATCGGCAGTAATTACAGCCAGCCTTGTGTCACTAGTGGGAAGGGTACAAAGGCGCCTCCAAAAATTAGTCACTTGTAAGTTAACCCCACAGTCATACCAAGCAGCCTCCGCTTGATGGCTGATTCACACAGATTCCTTGACACCGCCGTAGTTAAAGGGGGCAGCTCACCATGGGAAGCCAGAAAGGGAAAAGTTCACATTTACAAAAGACCTGCGTGTCAGGAAAGAGGAAAGCAGGGTTAGGAGTTAATCCCTGGTGGAAGACAGAGACAATGCTGTGAGCGCCTGCTACAGGCTATGCAGGGTGCTGAGTTTCATGGCTGCCCAGTCCAATCCTGGGACAAAGGATGCTTTCATGGTGCCCATTTTATAGGCGAGGAAACTGGTTCAGGTGACTTAAGGGCATTGTCCAAAATCTCATTAAAATGGCAGAGCCACAGATAGGAACCCAGACTCTAAGTGAGGTTTGTGCCTCACCTGCAAAATGGGGGTGGATGAAAATGTTGGGATCTTTCTTCTCGTTTACTGGGGATGTCTCGAGGATTAAACATGTGCCTCAGGTTTGGCCTTAGTCCTCAGTGTGTAAATCCATCGCAGAGAGCCTGCTCTCCTGACCCTCCTAGGGCTTCCCACAGGGCACAGAGTCTACAGGAAGGACCCAGGCTCAGCGCTCCACTGCCTTGGCTGCTGTATCATCTGACCCCCTTTCTCTTTACCTAGGTGATTATATAGAGAAATAACGCTGTCTAAGTGACTGAAGTGAAAGAAAGTAAGCAAATAAGAGGACGAAGAACAAATAAATGAATATGAAAGATTGAAGAAGAGAAAGAGATACATCAAGCTTTGGAGGCATCCAGGCTTGGTTTGAACTTAACTAGAAACCATCAATTATTGAGTGAATCTGTCACCGTTTTCTCATCTTTAAAATGGGAGTGATATTACTTATCTCAATGGATTGTAGTGATGACCAAATGATATTTCAGTGCATGCACTTCCTGTGATCCATGAGGCACTCAGTGAACCAACCAGCCTCCCTCTCTGCCTCCCTTTTTCCTTACTTCCTTCTGCTTAGGGCCTAGACACAGCTCCTGAAGCAAGTGGCATTAGAGTCTCATTTTACGAACGACCAATCAGAGGCCTGCAAAGAGGAAATAATGAGCCTCAGGTAATCCAGCAAGTAGGTGTCTAGCCAGAATTCAAATGCGGACCTGTCTGTCTCCAAGAGAAGCCGGGGCGTGCTGGGGCAGGAGGAGCAAGCTTAGGGGTCTCTGAGTGTTCAGAGTCTTTGCAGTTTTCTCCCTCGCTCCTCCACAGGAGTGTGTCTGTTACCCAAACCTTTGGGAGAGGAGAGCAAACAAAAGCTCTGCCTGGGGCTGGCAGCCAGGAACTATGATGTTATCTCAACCCAAATAATTAACTCAGGAGGGAAAGGGGGCTAATAAAACGCAGGCACCTAGCTTGTGGGAAAATGCTTCCCACTCCACTCTGATGTACTTTGAAGACACTCCAGCCTGAATGGGGCCATCCCTAAAGCCATGGAGAAGTGCTTCCTGGGCCATGGGGAAGTGCTTCCTGTGTCTAGGACAGAGTCTGTCAGGCCTGGACACAGGTTCAGCAGAGATCGGTCTGAATCCAAGATCCAGCCCTACCATGGTGGTTGGAATTTGAGGCCTAGCTCTCAGCCTCTCAGAGTCTGGTTTCCTTTGTACAGAGAATTTACATCCTAACGAGGGGTTGGGTGGCTATAAAAGAAAGATCTTGATAAAGGAAATGGCACCACAGTGGCCAATGGAATCTCAGAGTCCTTGAGATTCTCCTATAGCTGATCTCTCTGGGAAAAGGGAAGGAGAGAAAAACACGATCCTCACAGGCAAATGAGCTGATCTGCATCTGCTTATTAGGGAAATGGCAGTTTCCTGACTGACTCTAAGACTTGTGGGTTGGAGTAGGCAACTCACTCTGGGGTTTGCCCAGCATGGTCTGGGTTTGCAAGGTTTCATCCAGTTGGTCTCTTCCTCCTTCTGTCGCCCATTTCTGCAGAAATGCACTTCTCTTTCCTTCTCACCCATCTGTGCCAGGCATTGTGCTAAATGCCTCCTGAGTGATCTCATTTAACAGGAACGACAAGTGAGTGCTCGCATGGGTCCCCAGGAACCCCCTTGCACAGCTGCAATTGTTATCCTTATTTTACAGATGAGGAAACCAAGGCACAGGGAAGGAGGGTAACAGGCCATCTTCATTTAGTAAAGAGTAACAGAAGGGAGAGTTAAGAGTCAGACACAAATTTGTCTGATTCCAGTGCCCTTACTATTGGGGAGGTAAGAATTCATTCATAGATGACCCCACAAGTACCCAGCAGACCAGACCGGGTAGCTCATCTGCCCAGAGGTTCAGTCATTCCCTCCTGAAGTCCTGAGTTCTACTCCTTTCCCTCCAAAAGTAGGTTCAGGGTTCACAGTCATTCAGAAGTCACTGGTTACCTTTCACAAGCATCTGTAGGTTGCCTGACATAGAGGACCCGTGACCTTCTCTTCCCTCCAGCGCTGCCTGGCACATGGCAGGCATTCGCCTTGGGACTCTGGTGTCCTTGGTCTGGCCCCTCACCATAACCTCTTTCTTGGGTCAAGACCAAACTCTAATGTCTGGTTCGACTTGTGCAGCGCCCTCTGCCTGTTGGGTTCTCTCACATCTCCTCCACCTGGAACTCTGCTCCTCTTTCATAAGTCAAATGCCACGTCAGCAAAGCCGTCTCTAGGGTGCTCATCACCCTGTCTCCCATTCCCCCAGCAAACTGGAGCTGTCTCTCAGAATCTCCCCAGCTCACTCGGCCTAGAGGTGGGTTCAGTAGTAGCCCTCCCTGCACTGTGTCGTCACTCTTCCTTTCATGAGATGGTGAGCTCAGGGAGGGGCTAGAAGTTGTCTTACCAGGACCTCCCTCGGTGCAGCCCTAGATGACACGTCTCATTGTCTGCACACGCTCTCTCCAGTCACTCCTTCTGAGTGAGTCTTCTCCACCCCACACCTCATCCTCACAATGCCTCTAGCTGCCAGATCAGCCTCACAGCATGTGGGTTAGAGGTCCGGTTCCTCTGTCAGACACTGGAATTCAGATCTTTGCTTCATAGTGTATTAGCTAGGAGATCTTGGGAGAGTTGTTTCATTTCCCAAGACTCTGTTGTTTTATTCATAAGATGGTCAAGCCGATAGGACAATATAGGAGCACCTCTAATATTTAAAAATATTTATAATGTGCCTAGAATAGTAGCCAGTATATATAATGCAATCAAGGTGACTTTGTATTTGGTTTTTATTGGTTTCTTCCTCTAGAACATTTACTTTGCAAAAGATGGATCATGTTTTTGTCTTTCTGCAGGGTTGATGTTCCGTGGCTTAGCAGTGCCTTTCAAAGAGCAAGCTGTCGATAAACATGAGTGTACCCTGATGAAAGAAGAGAGCCTGAGAGCTCCCCTGGCCTCCCTCTCTGGGCTTAAAGCTCCTGTTGCTGAGGGGCAGTGACCAAGCCCCGGGACTTAAAAGCCAGCGGGCCTGCTCAGGAGTTCCTCATTTCTTCTTGGAATCTCATGTTTTCAAAGTCAAATTCAAGTCTTTGGTTGACTCGTGAGCTGGACAGGAAACTCACGCTGCTGTTGCCCTGGTGCAGGTCCTGGGGTGACAGCACCACTCTGCCTCTCGTTGGGTTTGTGACACACGACCTTTTGTCAACCCCCCACCATCAAACAGAGAGCTCTTCCAGGGTAGGATTCACATTGTCTTCATCTTTGTGTATTCTCTACATAGCCGAGGGCCTGGCGTATGATAGAAGCTCAGTAAATTTCTTCTTCAACTCCCTCAAGGTAACCAAAGCAGGTACTATGATGTCTTATTTAAATATATGGAGGTGAGGCCCAAGGAAGTGCACGGCCGGGCCAATCACTTCTCAGTGACCCAGCCAGCTCCTGAGCGCTGATGAGCCACCACGAGGCTGTTGGTAACTCTTCCTCTCGGCATCCCAGGATGGGGACGGAGGTCCTGTGCAGGCTACTATGCACAAGGGAGTAAGCACTGCCCCCATTACCTCCGAGGCGTTGCAGAGGCTGTACAACCGGCACCCGTCTACCCTAGAAAAGAAGGAGATATCAAAATCTGCCTGCACATCCCCCTCCGCTGCTACGCCCCAGGTCCCAGCTGAACCACCGCAGCTCCAGGCTCCAGCAGGCAGCCGCTCCTCTCAGCTGCCGCACAGATCCCACACGGCCTGGAGCCAAGCTGAGTAAGACTCCTCCCTCTCCTGCAGGCTTTGGTTCTGTCCGACGTCCTCATCCCCAGACTTCCTTTCCCTGTGTCTGCGCGACCAGAGAGGGACTCGATTCATCTGGACCACTTCCTCCTGAACAAGGGTAAGTCGCATTTGTAGGGAGATTTGCCCGTGAAGCAACTTTTACATTCATTTTCATTTTTATGCTCTGAGCTGTGTGCAGGGCTGTGGGAGGCGATTTCGAGGGGAAAACAGAAGTGGGTGGCTGCCTGAACATCACGGCAACACAACAATTGCTGCCCGAACCAGCTCCACTTAGCACTGACTTTTATGTTTTATTTTTTGCAGTTCTGGGATCCAGCCCCAGGTCTCACACATGCTAGGCAAGCACTCTGTCACTGAGCAATACTCCACCCCCTACCCTTAATTTTTAAATTTACTATGTACCAAACACTATCCCAAACTCAGCGAAGCTTTCCTGTGGCCTATGAAATGTACTGTCAAATAAAACTACGAACACCGCCCCTCCAGGGCTGGGGAAAACTCTGGATGTGTTGCTTGCCGGGCAGAACAAAGTCATGCATCACTCAAGAAACAAGTTTAGCTGGTCTCCCAGAGTAGAAATTGAAAGGACTGCACTTTCTGTAAAGCGAGACCCTGGGTTCAAGTCTCTGGTTGGTGCGTGACCTGGAGTATAAACTCTTACTTTGTGTGAGAGTGTTCTCTTACACAAAGTAAGAGAGTTCTCTTCAGAGTTCTCTTGAGAACTCAGGCATGTTCTCAAGGAACTCTGCAGTGGATTGTGCCTGGTCTCTGTGGATCCAGGGTGGCCCAGCAGGTAGATCTGCATGTGGGTACCCGGTTTGGCAGTGCACCTCAACAGTCTATCTTCTGTCTTCACCTCATAGACAGGGACACCGAAGCTCAACCAGCTCGGGAAACTGCCTGCTGTCACTCAGAAAACGGTGAGCATGGAAATTTGTGCTCAAATTCCAAGGTCGGTGCTGCCCCTTTTACCAGACTGTCTTTCAATAATCCCCGTGAAAATATGTGATTAGTCACACTTTAGACCCAGAACTCTGGGCCGAATTTGCTACACAAAGGAATGTTGGACAGTTTCAGGTCAGAAAGCCATCTCTGGGGTGTGGCCTGAGTGTATCTTGTGCTTCCCTCCAGCACTGGTGAGACTGTGGCCATCACAGGAGGGTGGTGGCCTGGAGGTAATTAGAAGTGGGCCAGGGGCTGCCGTGGTGTCACCTATTTGCCTACCTGGAAGGGAGCTGAAGAGCACCCTTGCCTTCCCTTTTTTCCGGGGACCAAAATATGATGCTGCCTCTCTTCTGATGGAAACTTGTCTTTGTCCATTTCCTGTACTTTGATACCTAAGGCTGGGTACTTTATTTTTTTCAAGGTTAATTTAGCTCACAATTCTGGAGATTGAAAGTCCAAGACCAAGTGACCCAGGCTGGTGCCCTCTGGCGATGAGCTCCTGAAAGATGGCATCACAATGGCAGAGGTCCCTACAGAGATCACACAGTGACAAAGGAAGGGGAGACTCAGGGTGCCAGGACCACTGTTCACAAAATAAAAGCTTACTCTACAGGAAGGGACCAGAATCCCACGAGTCTACTCCAGTCCCTCCTTAGTAACCATGATCCCAGGAGTCCACAGCAGTCCCTCCTTGGTAACCAAGATCTCAGGAGTGCACACTGATGCCTCCATAATAACCAGGATCCCACGAGCCTACTCCAGTCCCTCCTTAGTAACCATGATCCCAGGAGTCCACAGCAGTCGCTCTTGTGTAACCGAGATCTCAGGAGTATACACTGATCCCTCCATAATAGCCAGGATCCCACAAGTCTACACTGATCCCCCCTTTGAGCAGGGCTCCTGTTAGTCCCCACCTCATACAGGTCTCCCTACCTCTCAGCATCACTACACTGAGGACCAAACTCAAGAACTCTTGTGGGATGCACTCAAACCATCCAAACCGCAGCAGAGGCAGCCACGGACCTTTGCAAGGCAGAGCGGTAGGGTTCGTTGAGGCTGGACAATGACCTTGAGAAGAGTGGGGCGATGTGGTAGGGTCATGCCATGTGGTCATTGGAAAAATCATTTAAATCTCTGAGCCTCAGTTTCCTCATCTATAAAACCAACAGGGGCAGGAAGGAAAGAGCTGGAGGTTGAGGGCACAGGATCTGAAAGCAAACCACTGGGTGTAGATCTTGCTTCTCCCGCTTTGAAACCATGACCAAGTCCCGTCGCCTCTTTGTGCCTTGGTTTACTTTATTGTAAAGGAGGGTGATGATGCTGATATTTATCTCCAGGGCTATTCGGAGGATTAAACAGTGTATAACATGTGAACTAAAAGCCTCTTCTTGGGATTTCATATAAACTGTAACTGGCATTTGTATCACGTCAGAGAATAGAGGAACTCTTCACAGACCTTCTTACTGGTGTCTCACGGCACCTCTGGGATGTAACTACCGTCACTCTTCTGCTCACAAGGCAGGAGATAGTGGAGATTCAGAGTCTAAGTGAGTTTCCAAGTTCACAGGTCTGTGAAGGACTGAAAAAGAGTGCGATGAATCCAAGATCTCTCCCTCCTGCAGAGGCAGCATGGGGGAGCTGGACATACATCACGATGAATCTCTCTCTCTCTTTCTCCTGCTTCTCTCCTCCTCTTTCTTTCCACTCTGTGCAACTCTGAGAATGTCTGTTTAATCTAACCTTTAGTTTTTTCAACTATGAGATGGTCATGATACAGTCTACCACTTGAGAGCATCTAAACCAGTGGTGGCGAACCTGTGACATGTGAGTCGCAGTGGGCACGCAGAGCCCTCTCTCTAGGCACACAAACCAAGTCGCCCAGCAGCCCAACACCAGATAACAGTTGTTTTTTCTAAACTAAAACCTCAGTATTCAGATTTAATTTCGGTATTGGCACTTGGTGAGAAATCAGTGGGTTTTGGGCTGCAGTTTGGACACTTGGTCTCTAAAATGTTTGCCATCGCTGATCTAAACCCTTGTTACTCAAAGTGCACTTCCCGGCAATCCTGTTTTTCAAGGAATCAGCTTCCTTTCAAGTGCAAGTCTGTGAAGTTTTGCTATTAGAGGAACCAGATGTTGAGCTCTCTCAATACCTAGACAAGGGCAGGGAAGGGAAGCCTCTTAGCAACTGTTGCACCTTGTTGCGCACCTGCCATTCCCATGGCTGCCCTTTGATGGTTAAGCCTTGAGACTCTGCACACAATTTCGGGCCAGCAGTACTGCTTGCTACAATTATCAAATCTCAGGCTCTGTCCAGAACCATGGTCGCCTGGGGGTAGTCCACATGTACATCAAACTCACCGGGCCGCTTCAGGTAAGGCGTCATTTGTCCAATATGTCATTCTCTAAAATAGTAGGCTTGGTTTCTAAGACCAGTTTTAGGCATATAGAAAAATTAAGCGGAGTGAAGAGTTTCCTTGGACCCCTCTCCCCACACAGTGTCACTTCTGTCGTTGTCCGGCCTTAGCTGGGACAGTAGCTACAAGAGGTGAACCAATATATTGTTGTTAACTAAGACCCACAGTTCTTACCAGGGTTCATGCTTCATGTTTTGTCGGCCTTCGTACAGAATCGTTCCATTGACCTAAACGTCTTCTGTGCCTGTCCATCTCTCTGTTCTTTCCCCCGAGCCCGTGGCAAATACTCATCTTTTACTGTCAAATACCCATCTCGCTTGCGTTTAAAATTTTAAGACAACAAACCGTTGCATAGGAGGAAGAAACTGATTCTGAGGTTAAACAACTTGCTCGAAGGCACCATGCTGATAAGTGCGGGAGCTGAGTTTCCAACCCGCGTCTGACCACGTAGCTCCCATATCTGTGTTTTCTAATATGTGCCCCTTCTTACCAGGAGAGGAGACATTGGTACTTCTTTGCTCTAGGGGAGCCCTGGGTCTTGGGGATTGGTCTTCCTGCAGGTAGTGTGTGTGTGTGTGTGTGTGTGTGTGTGTGTGTGGTGGGGGCACGGCCAGAAGGGAACCGCCTGCCCTGAATTCCCCGAAGCTCCCCACCCGCTGTTTTTGTGCCTCATTCAAGCTAGTTATGATTTACAAATGGGAGCTGAGAGATGCTAATGACCCTGAATGGGCTCACTAATTATCCCTTAATCAACTGCTAATGGGCCTTAGCCGCCAGCCAGGGCTGCCAGAGTTCCAGCTGGCCCATGTTAAAGACAGGCTGCTTGCTGAAGTGCTGCCGGCCTTGGAAGTATAGGAAGCCATGAGGTGCAGTGGAAAGTGTCTTTTCATTTTTCCTGCCCTCCCCTTTAGTCCTGATGTCTGGCCCAGGCATGAGGAATCCTGAGGAAAGCCAAAGCAGGCAGAAGTAAGGAGCAGACAGCCAGGAGAAAGCAGTGGTGAGCCAAGGAGGGTAGCCAGCGGAGGACTGCTGTGTGCTTAAGGAATGTCAGGTATTGTTTTCCTTCCATGATGATGCTGCACTTGACAGAAGAAAAGGCAGACAAGTTTGAGTGAATTTGTGTGGATAGGAGATGTCAAGGAAGGTGCATGAGAAAAGTCACGCATCAGAGGCCCCCTGAAGGGAAGAGACTAAGAAGAAATAAATATTTACAGAGTGTGTTCTGAACTAGTCTTCAAACTATCTAAAATCGAATGCTCTCTGTGTAAGACAATTTGGCAATGATTGCCGTGAATTTTGTACTTAGGTGTTGGGCATGTACCAGTCTGTCAAACAACCCTTTAATTAGAAGTTTACTATATCTGCTTTATAGAGGCAGAAACTAATATTCCTGCAGTTGCGGCACTATTACCAGTCATGGTGCCCGTGAAGTAGTTCTGCTGTTTTCCTGATTGCAAAGTTCACAGGCTGTTCTGTGGCTGCTTCTGGCATTGTGTGGTTTGGATTACTAGACGATGCAGTAAGGACCTGTACTCGACACCTCCAATATTAGGGAAGGAAATCCCCACCTTGTATCAGAAGAGAAGCCATACCAGTTGTTTACAGAGAGAATTTAATGTAAGGAATTGCTGTCTGGAAGTGGAAGACCTGAAGTGACCAAAAGAGAATACTAGCACATCACAGAGCCAACAGCCACAGGAAGCAGCAACTTTTTGGGCTGGACAGAGAGGAAAGGTGGACATTTTAAACCTCAGGAATATGGTGAAGGGACCCTTCGGAATGGATACTCAGGCCCTCCGACTCTGAGAAGGGACCCTGCCTGGCTAGTGATGGGTTTCTGAACTGGGAGAATGGGTCCCATTGGCCTGGCACCCGAAGGTGTCTCTGAGCAGGGCCTCGGGACGATTGGTGCCACCGAAAGGGCACAACGGGGCTCGTCCCGTGCAGACTGGGAAAACTAAACTGGATTCAGTTGTTGAGCCTAAAAGGAACTGCTTTTGCCACAGCGACGGCTTTACTCCTTAACAGAAGGACAAGAACAAGAAGCCGGAAGGCCCCTCCATTCCTTTGCTCCCAGGCGTGCAGGCTCCCGCCAGCGCCGCCTGTTGGCTGACTTCAGCAGGTGACTAATGGTCCAGGCTGAGCTGCATCTGCCGTCTCTGCCCAGCCACCCAAAGTGTACACTGAGGAAGTGAAGTGTAACTGGAATTTAGCATTCAAAGATCAGAGCGGCTCCAAAAACGTTGAACTGCTTCCTTCTTATATTGTTCATTCTGTATCATCTATCCTTGTAACTACAGAGATTTCTGATACGGAAATTACACTGTTACTTCTCTGTTGAAACCTACAACAGATTTCCATTTCACTTACAATCACTGAATCTCCTTGGCCCACCTGCAAGGCCCATCTTGATTTTCAGTGTGCTCAGCCTTGCCGTAAACTATTCCCCTTAACTGCTTTACCCCGGCCACTGTGGCCCTCGTGAACCTCCTTGAACTCCCAGAGCCCAGCCCACCCCGGGGACCTCCTCCTTGCCACTCCTTGGCGTGACACGTTCTCCCCCAACTCTTAGCCTAATTCCTTTTCATCCTTCAGGACTGAGACCAAACACGTCTTTCGGTTCTCTGACTTCCAAGTCTAAATAAACACCCACATGCCATGTTTCTTATTGTATGCTTTATATACTCACATACAATCTGAAGCACTTTGTGCAGTCTCTAATTGTTTATTCCATGTCTATTTCACCCATTAGATTTTGAGCTCGGTGAGGACGGAAGTCCAGTCAGTTTTGTTGTCTCCTACAGAACACCGAATGTAGCACACTACGGTCGTTTCTGCTTCATATTTGCTAGGGAGATGTGTGGTTTTCTTCCAGGCCTGGTGTTGATGTCTGGGTGCCTCACATTATTCCTAGGACTCATTTAAGCTCGCCGAGGGCAAGCACCACATCTTATATGACTTGTACGGTGCAGGGGGTATAAGCACCAATGAAATGTTATTGCTTTCTTAGTTAGACTAGGAATAAACAAGGTCATTCACAGACTGGGTCTCATAGTGCATTTTCAGTTTTTTGATCTGAAGCTTATGGGCCATCTTGGGGAACAAAACCAGAGCTAACATGTCCATGACGCTCATGCAGAAAAGCACTTACGAGGCTTGGCTACAGAGTGCCTGTGTCTGAGACTCAGCCCCGTCCTCACAATATCCACGTGACATTGGGGGAGTGACTTCTCCTCACCCCTGAACGGTAATGGCAATGTCTCCCTTACAGGGTGCTGGGAAGTTAGCAAGTATCCATATAAAGTGTCATGGCAAACATAGGTGCTAACAAGGAAACCAGAATTAAGAAAATATTAGTACTGTGCCTGGAAATATAAGCACTTAACAAATATCAGCACCTGCCTGTCAGTTAAACTTCGCTTGTGACAAGTTGCCCCTATCTTCTGTCACTCACTTCCAAAACAGAATTTATTATGCCGTATCCCATGACCTGAACTCTTTATTTTCTGTCAACATTACTCAGACTTCATCTCAGCCCTCCTCTTTGTTCATCTCATTCCCAAATAAAACACTCAGTATTTTTTTTCAAAGTAATTCGCGTGTGTTAATTTGGATTTCTCCCTGTATTATACGTTTCTCAAAAACCACATCTTCGTCCTGCACTACCTTTTGTTTGTTTGTTTTGTTTTGTTTTGGTAATGGGACGTTGGTACATAAACTGGGCTCAGTAGAATCTTGCTTCATTCTATTCCACCCTACGGCAGAAAGTGCCTCTTGGTATCAGCATAAGCAGCTGTGGCAATCAATTTCCAATTTTAGAGAATAGAATTCGTCACACTAGTTTAAGCAACACAGGAGTCATTTTCTTTATTAAATGTGGCAGAGACTATTATTCACCGATATCCATTATTTTCTTCCTTTTAATACCAGACACCCCTTCCAGGTATTGGTTGGGCATCTACTTGGTCTTCATCCCAATTACATCTTCCCGCCCCCTACAGTTACAGTAGGTGGGGTCCATGGGTAAATGGCAGCCCAAGGGGTGTGGGTGCAGGAAGTTTTAAGTCATTTTCTTAGAAAGGAGCTGCATTCCCCCTTCCTACTTCCCATATGCCGGACTACGGGACTTCAAGGACTCAGTTTTCTTCCTGGTGTCGTACTCCCCGAGTGTCGCTGTAATCTCATGGCTGTCTCTGAATGACCTTGCAGGGCACAGCCTCCATACTCCCCTAGACTGTCCACCAGCTTATATTTTTATGTGAGCAGGCATACCTTCTTCCTCGTTTCAGTCACTGTTATTTATCTTGGTGAAGCAACTGAAACAGTGTCCCAACTTAAAAACATTTAGCATTAAAAAAAATGACTAGTAGAGTTATTGAGAGGGCTGAAGAAACAGTCTAGGCTGAGCTTTTAGAAATTACTCCAAAGCCCTAGGCAATTCTGGGATCATCTATCTTTCCTCAGATCTTCTGTAAAATGGAAACTTCTGTTGCTAACCTTCCACAACACTGCTGTGACCCGGAAGGGCCGCGCTATGGCCTGCTGCAGCCTGCACCAGCAGAACGGATCCCCTGGGCCCGGCCTCTTGTTCCCTGCAGAGGCCCAGCAACAGGGCCGCCAGCAATGTGCTGCAGAAAGCCTAAACACCCTCACGGTAATGCTGGCCGAGGATGCAGCAGACAGAGCAGTAATGTGAGTAATGTGTACCTCTCTGCTACATCCCAGACCATGCTCACGCATCTGATAGGCCAGACCTAAAGCCTACCCAGAGCATGGCTGAAGAGAGTCTGGGGCTAGGTCCTTCACCTTTCTAGCTTCCGCTTGGAGAGATCCATACGAAAAGAAGGATGAGATGGATTTTGAGCTCCAGTAGAGCTGTCAGATCCTGGGGCCGTTTAGCTGATCCACAGAGAGCTCTAAGCAAGCCTTGCTGTGTGTCAGACACTGCATTCGTGTTATTGTCACTGCCCAATGTGACACAGGCCACCTTCAAAGAGTCCCTGCACAACTTACAGCTCCATGTGTTAAATTCCCCGAGGTGACACTGTCAGGACCGGCTATCCCAGCAGATCTCCACCGAGTATATCAAAGAGAAACAAAAACAAAGCACAGAAGCAAGAAGGCCCCTCTACCTTTCCCTGCCCGAACCTGGTCATAAAACCTGCGGAGGGTGTTCAGCCTTCCCCTGAAGCCAGTCACAAGGCCCTCATGTGATAGCAACCCCTTACAGCCAGAGGAACAGAAGGTACTATCTCTGAGGTCCAAGGGCAAAGGGTCGCTGAAGGGGCTGAGCGGAGAGGACTTGCTAAGTACTGCAGCTTGTTACCGTGGGTCACGCGCAGCCTTCTCTCCTGACATAAAGCATCCCTCCATGATGAGCCAGTCCTCGCCAAGCCTGGCTAAGAATATTCAGGCTTAACTGTTTCTTTGGGTCTTCATTTCTTTATGCAGGCTCCTGTGTCACATGACACTTATTTTATCATATAATATTTTTATTTTTTATCTTTGAGGCAGGGTCTCGCGATGCAGTTCAGGCAGGCTGATTTTGGACTCGTGGTGATTCTCCTGCCTCAGCCTCCCAAGGGATGGGATTACAGGCGTGCCCAGCACGCCTGGCAAGGACCCCTTTCTACCCTGCTTGAGGCTTTACCATATCATATTCAATGAATATTTTAATATACACTAATGTTTGTTTAGTACATCTTTATGTTTTCTTGTGTCGTTCTTCCTTTTGCGTGGAGGCCCCAGCCACGCTTTTCCTTGCCCACAGTGGCAAGCCTGGATTTCCAGGGGCGGCACAGCGGGACTGGTCACCCAGGCCTCCTGCGTGTGCAGGACAAGCAGTTCGGTCCCAGGGAGGCCCCGCCGGTGGGGCCTGAATGTAGTCGGTGGAAACAGACAGGGCAGCCTTGCCACAGAGAACTCGGACTCTGGCGTGAGACCGTGTCGAATCTCACTCTGCTGCTTCTAACTAAAACGCGAGGAAAGCTCAGCGTTGCCTGAATGGAAGGCAACGCCTCCCCGCCAAAAGGAAAAAATCCCTAAAGACAAAAGAAAGCCCGCCCCTTGGAAAAGAGTGGGCGACTTTACATTCAACTCCTTATGAAAATCAGTGCTTCGCTTTAAAGAAAAAGGTGTGACACGAACGACTCGAAATATGACAGAAGCTGCCCCCGCGAGCTGGTACCCACCAGGCCGTGTCAGGGCTCTGCCTTCCTCCGCGACTCTCACTCCGCCGCCCCTCGGCCTCAGAGCCGCTGTGGTCTCGGGCGGGGTCCACCTGCTCCGGCTCGAGGCCCCTTGGCTGGCCGGAGTCAGCTCGGGTGCCCCGGTCCAGAGCAGACTTCGCTGCTGGCCGCAGACTCACCACCACGCGGGGCGGCCTCAGCCCCTGAGTGTGCAAGGGAGCTGGGCACAGTCTCTGCAGCGTGCGGCCCCCTCGCACCTGTCGGAGAGGCTCCCTCACAGCCCAGCAGCCCGCAGCTGCTCACGCCGGAACCTGTGCAAATGGGAGCTGCCCTCTAGGGATCCTCAGCCCTTTCCTGTCCCTCCCCGAGGTTCTAGCAATGCTCGGTATCACCGGCCCGGCTGGTTCTCCTGCCATCTCTTATTTCTGAATCCACCACGAACTTTCTCTCAAGCACTATGACAAACTGATATGGGGCCCAGTCCAGGGCTGATGAACCCAGTTCCCAGCCTGCCCAGCAGTACTGAGCTGCACGCAGACTCAATGCTCGCCTCCCAGCTTAGCCGCAAACCTACGATGCATTCTCTTCAAAATAAAGTGTAGAAAAATAAGCCAACTTCTGAAAGATGGCGAGGGACAGAGGCGGCCGAAAGGCACAGACTGGATGTCTGAAAACCGGGGTTGGAGCCCTAGTTCCCATGCTGACAAGCTGTGTAAAGCTGTGATAGATGATTCCTCTGCCCCTCCTGTGTCTTCAGCAGTAGAATCCAGAAGCTGGCTGGATCAGATCAGAACTTTTCAAGTCACCCAGGGATCTGTTAAAACACAGGTCTCCCATCCAGTGGGTCTAAGGCAGCTGAGATCCTGCATATCTGACCAGGTCCTGGGTGAAGTTGATGCTGCTGGATTAGCAATGGTCTGTGGGTGAGTTCAAAAGTTCCCTCCAACTCCTGGCATCTGTGCGCTCCACACTCTTTTAGTGACAATAACCCTCCATTGGATCTAAATATACACTTAAACACATTTGTTAAATTAGGCGTACAGTGAAGTTATTAAAACATTTGGACAACACAGAAACATAAAAATACAGAGGTGGAAGGGCTCCAAAAATCCCTCCCTCAAGTACCTAAGAATAGGATGACCCACCTCAATTTCGTAGCATTCAGCTGTCCCTGCTCAGTGGGCCTCCAGAACATTTTTTGAAAGAGTTAAAGTTTCTTCTCTGACTCAAAGTCTTTATAACACCCAACATGGTAAGTGACAGGGTGCTGAGTTCAGGTTTAGGAAGTAGAGGGCCAGAGTTATTGTGCGTAATCTCAGATGGGGACTTAGCATTATGGGAACTCCAAAAAGAGATCTCTGCAGAGGTAAGGAAAGGAGAATAAGGATGCTGAGGCTCAGAAATCTGGGCACCGGGGATTCTCAAGTAGAGGCTTTCTCCTCCTGTGTCTCTGAAGAGACACTGCCTGCTCATTAGAGGGAAAGTCTGGGGCATGCTCTACCAGAAAACGCCCTGCGACATCAGGGAGCGAGCTAATGAAACCAAAAGAGATGTGAATTTCCTCAGCAAAAGGGCTCAGGACCCACAGCAGACTCCTCGGTCTGGGTCAAGGAGAAGGGCAGGCTTTGTTTTCTGTGACTTCAAACATGCCAGTGAGAAGGCGAGGTCCATACTCTGGCCTGGCTGCTGTCTTGACTTTCAGGACTTTCTGAACTATTCCAGGGGTCCCCCTTGGCCTGGCACCTTCCGCCCAACTCTACACTGTCCCCTGCTGTGCTCTGGGGGTGTCTTGTTGCACTCAGAAAAGCCATTTCCCCGAACGACCCTGCTCTTTCTTGCCTCCGGACCTGTTACAGCTGGGACACAGGCCTGGTCCTCTCGTCTTCCCCCTACAGCCCTCACTGCCTCCTCCTGCCCTGGTCTCCCCTCCTCTGGTGGCACAGAATGGCTCTTCTCTCTAGGCTGGCGTCTCCCACGACCCTTTAAACGCTGCATCTCACGCTTGGAATGGCACCTTCACTGTCCTGCACTAGCCTCTGAGACCCTGGGACCTTATTTCATTTAAGGTTGCATCTCTTAGGTGTCACACCTAGAATATGTTTGTTCATTGAATATCGTTGAGTGAGTGGAAGTCCTGGAAATTTCAATCACTCAAGGAGAATTAAAGTGGTCCCCAGGGCTGGGGATTTAGCTCAGTGGTTAGAGTGCTTGCTTCACAAGCACAAGGCCCTGAGTTTGATCTCCAGCACAAAAATAAATAAATAATAAAGAAATAAAGAAATAAAAAATAAAGTGATCATTGCTAAAGACGCTTATATAAATTAATTTCTGGTTAACTGAGGATTTAATAATAAGATGGGTCCGTTGTTTCATTTGACTTATGGACAGAAGGGTATAGAGAGGAGCCAGTGAGCTTGATAACAGCGATCCATGCCCAAGCCCGCCATTTACATACGGTACATCCTTTGGGAAGAGCACCATTGCCTGCAGTGGAGAAAGGATTTACGCCATTCTCACCAATTAAATGAGATATAGACTTGAAAACCTGCAGTTAAATATACAAATGTCAGCACTTAGTACTGAAACCTGATATGTAAGAAAATTAAAGAACATGGATACCCGTTGCGGCCACCAGAGCTGGGGACAGCCAGGTGCAAGTCATGAAGATACTACTTCACAGTTACGTTGCACACCCCCATCCCACGCCCAGTCGCTGTGCTGTTCTGAGGCACTGAGGGACTGGGACCCTGCAAGCCGAGCTCCTCCTTGGCCAGCTCAGCCTCCTCCTTTCTGGCCCTGCCAGTAAGGAATGCTAGAGAGACGACGGTAAGACAGTAAGCGGGGAAGAGAAAGATTTGCTGCCTCCTGTTTGCTCCGGTTCTGTCTGCATTGCCTCAGCCCCACTTCTTCATTCTGGCAGCAGCAGCTCCTTCCCGTCGAGCGCATTCTCCCAGCCAGCCTCGCCGAGTGCGCTCTGTCTGGGACGGCAGCCCAGATGCTGCCTTCCCCGCAGTGGTCCAGGCCCCAGCTCCACTCAGCTCTGAGTCAGGACCCGCTGGACAACACTCCCTGTTCCGACTCGCATCCCAGTGCCTCGGGGGGCGCCTCTCCTTCGCATTACTGTATTTTAATAACCTCATGTGTTTCTTTATTCCCCCAGCACTCGGGGTGGTAGCTACTTCCGGTGATTGCTAATTCCTGTTACTCTTTGTGATAGTTTATTTCTTTAGCATCTAGTTAACAATTCTTTGTAGTAAATTTTCTCTGTTAAAATAACTGGTATATTTTCCGTCTCTCAATTGTCCCAAACCACTACGCTCACTGTTATTTTAGGGTAGGTTTGGATTGGAGAAGAAGTAGGAGAACTTGGATAGAAAAGAGCTCAAAAAATTTCAGTCAGCCTTCCTAAAACTTACTGAAAACTTCTAGAATGTTCCTGTAGTAAGCAGCCACTAAGATGGCCCCAAGGACCCTCACATGCTAGTATTTATGGTGGAATGGATGGGATCCAAGACCAGGTTATAAAAAGTTTTGTGATGTTCTTCTGGAGTGCTCTGTCTTATATTGCTCACTTTGGGGAAATCTAGCTGTCAGTTGTAGGTGGTTCTGTGGAGAGACCCACGTAGTCTGGTACTAAGGCCTGCAAACCCATGAATGAGTGGAGAAGCAAATCGCCATCCCACTGTCCCCTGCAGAGCCCCCAGATGAGACTCTGTGGCCTCAGGGCAGTTTGAACATGTCCTTTTGAAAGCCTTTAAGCCACAGTTACTCAGCCAAACCACAGCCAGGTTCCCACCCCACAGAATTGACATGATATATGGTATTTGAAGCCACTAAGTTTTGGGGTAATTTGTTATGCAGTAACAAATGGCTAATAATGTTTCTTCTTTTTTTTGATAAATAATGGAGGACAAATGATCTTTCCTTATTCAGTAAACACAGAAAACTGATCTAAGAATCATCAGTCACGCATTATTTCATTGAATTGAATATTCATTTAGTTCTTGCAATTTCACTTTCTCTGAACCTCAGGCTCCTTTCTTGTGAAATGTGAGAAACTGGGACAAAGAGAAATAATACATGTCTGTAAAAACTCATTTTGCTCTATTTACCTATAGGTATACCCCAAGTTAGGTACTAGGTAAAGAAAAAAGTATTTGAAACTCTAGCTCTCCTTTTTTTTTTTTTT
>PVJO010013978.1:0-49875 GCA_004026905.1 Hystrix cristata
GTTTCGTCTGTCCTGTTCACTGCTGTCTTCAGCACCTGGAACTAAATGTTGACTGACTGACTGACTGAATAAATGGGTAAGCACCACTTTATATATGAGGAAATGAAGGCTCCGAGAGATTTAGGACACTAGCTGAGAAAACTGCTAAATTCTAGGGCTTCTCTGTTTTCCATTTCTATAATTAGGCAATTTCACAGATGTTATACAAATGGAATCATATGTCTCCTTTAGAGATTTAGCTGTTTGTCATGTAGCCTACTTTTCTGGATGTTTATCCAAGTTGCTCTTTCTTTTTCACTGCTGAATAGTATTCCACAGTATGGCTATATCACTCTGCTTAACTCATGGGACTCTATCTGGATGGCTTCCAGTTTTGAACTTTCAGGTTTAAAGATAGTAGGAACGGACAGGCATGGTGGTGAACGCTTGTAAACCCAATACTCAGGAGGCTGAGGCAGGCGGATCAAAAGTTTAAGGCCAGCCTGGCGTACACGGCGAGACTTTGTCTCAAAAAAAACACCTAAAAAAATGTTAGGAACATTTGTGTACAGGTTTCTGTGTGGACCTAAGTTCCTATTCTGAGTGCAATAGTTGGGTTGTATGGTAAGTACATACAGTATTTAGTTTTATAAATAACCGCCGTATGCCATGCTGCAGTGGCTGTATCTTTTTACATCCCACCAGTGCTGTATGAGTGAGTCAGCGCATCCTGGTCAGCATTCTGCGTTGTTCCTGTTTTTCCATTTGAGTCATTCTGATGTGTGTAGTGATACCTCTTATGTTATTTTTGGTATATGTACTGCCAAAGCGAGCACATTGTGTTTTTTTTGTTGTTGTTCTGTTTTTGTTTTTTTTGCAGTGCTGGGGATTGAACTCCTAGGCCTCACATGCAAAGCACACATCCTGCCACTGAACAACGTCTGCAGCTCTCTAAGTGTAGTTTTTTTTTTTTGTTGTTGTTGTTTTCTTTTTGAGACAGGGTCTCCCTATGTAGTGCAGGCCGGCCTTAACTCACTATGTAGCCCAGGCTGGCCTCGAACTCACAGCAATCCTCCTGCCTCAGCCTCCCAAGTGCTGGGATTATGGGCGTGCACCACTGCACATAGCTCTCACTGTAGGTTTTTTTTTTTTTTGCTCTTAGATATTTAATAAGGAGAGTTACACACATTGAACTGGTCATACTGCTTTTCGGATCAGATCTATAGCCAATCTAAACAGACAAACAGATCCACAGCCAGTCTGAATCTGTAGGGTTTTTTGGGGAGGTGCTGGGGATCAAACTCGGGGCCTTGTGCTTGCCAGGCAAGTGCTGTACCACTGCGCTAAATTCTGTAGTTTTAATTGACACTTCCTTTTTTTTTTTTTTTTTTTTTTTTTTTTGGTGCTGGGGATCGAACTCGGGGCCTTGTGCTCGCAAGGCGAGCATGCTAACCACTGAGCTAAATCCCCAGCCCAATTGACACTTCCTTAATGGCTAAGTGATGTTGGTCATCTTTGCATGTAGTTATTTACCAACCATGTATACTTTTCAGTGAAATTTTCGTGCATGTCTTTTGCCCATTTCCTAATGGGTTATCTGGTTTGTACTGTTGAGTTTGGAGAATTCTTTACATATGTTAGGTTCTAGCCTCTTGTCAAATATGTGGTTTACAAATATTGTCTTCTAGTCTATAGCTTGTCTTTATTTATACTTTTTTTGGATATCAGTGATTGAACTCAGGTCCTTTGCACTGAGCTACATCTCCAGCCTATTTTTCACTTTTTATTTTGCTACAGGATTTTGCTCAGTCACCACCTTCCTGCCTCAGCTCAGTGCGAAGGACCTGAGTTCTTTAAAACAGGGTCTCATTAAGTTGCTCAGGTTGGACTTCAATTTTTAATCCTCTCACCTCAGCCTCCCAAATGCTGGGATTACAGATGTGTGCCATGTGCCTGGCTTCAAGTCAGAGAACCTACCTCTAGAGCAGCGATGGCGAACCCTTTAGAGACCAAGTGTCCAAACCGCAACCCCAAACCCACTTATCTATAGCAAAGTGCCAACACTGCAATTAAACCTGAATACTGAGGTTTTAGTTTAGAAAGAACACATGGCGACTTGGCTTGCGTGCTGACAGAGAGAGCTCTGCGTGCCCCCTGTGGCACGCATGCCACAGGTTTGCCATCACAGCTCTAGGGGTGTGTGTGTGTGTGTGTGTGTGTGTGTGTGTGTGTCTGTATGCACGCTGGGGATGAACCCAGGGCCTCATGCGTGCTACATTTGAGCTGTTTTTTATCTTTTATTTTGAGACAGCGTCTCACTAAGTCACTAAATTGCCCAGGCTGGACTTGAGTATGCCCTTCGCCAGCCTCAGCTTCCCAGAGTGCTGAGATTAAAGGGGTGTTTTTGTGAGACAGTGTCACTATGTAGTCCAGGCTGGTCTCAAACTCACTATGTTGCCCAGGCTGGCCTAGAACCTGCACTGATTCTCCTGCCTCAGCTTCCCAAGTGCTGGGATTAAGAGTGAGCACTACCATGTCCAATTTAGATTGGTTAAAGTTTTGTTAAGAATTTTTGCATTTAAACTCAGGAAACAAACTGGTCCGCAGTTTTCTTCTTCTGCGTTGTCTTTGTTTGGTTTTGGTATCAGGGTAATACTCGGGAAGCAGTCTCTCCTTTTATTTTGTGTAAAACTGGTGTTAATCCTTCTCTGAATATTTATAAAATTCTCCAGAGAGATTTCTTTCCGGGAGCTCCTTAATTATACACAGCGTATTTCTTTAATGGTTATAGGATTATTCAGATTATCTATTTCATTTTGGCTGTTTGTGAGTTTTGAGGAATTGGTCCATTTCTTTTGAATGGTTGAATTTATGAGCACAGTGTTGTTTGTAGTAAGGATTTTCTTACTATCTCTTTAACGGTTGTAGGCTCTGTAGTGATATTGTTTCATTTCTGATATTGGTACGTTATGTTTTCTCTCCCTTTATTTCTGTCAGTCTTGCTAGAAGTTAGTCAATGTCATTGATTTTTTCTGAAGAAGCAGCTTTTTGTTTCATTGATTTTCTCTTGTTTTTCGGCCTTCAATTTCATTGATTTCTGCTCCTATCTTTATTATTCTTTCTTCTTGGTTTGAGTCTATTTTGCTCTTCTTTTTCTTGATTTTTTTTTTTTTTTTGGTGTGGTGCTGTGGGTTGAACCCAAACTGCACATATTAGGTTAAATCTCTACCAATGAGCTACAGAACCCTTTCCTCCTTTTATTTTTCTTTTTTCTCTTTTGCAGTATTGGAGATTGAACCTGGGGCCTTTGCACTGGGCTACATCCCCAGCTTTCTTTTTTGAGACAGGGTCTCACTAAGTCGCTACATTGCTCAGCGTGGGCTCAAACCTGGGATCTTCCTGCCTCAGCCTCCCAGGGTGCTGGGATTTGCAAGTGTGAGCCACCGTGCCTGGCTACTTCTGCTGCAGGCTTGCGCTTGCTAGGCGAGTGCTCTACCACTTGAGCTAAGTCCCCAGCCCCTACTTCTGCTTTGTATGCTAGTATGCTATATCTTTTTTTAAGTACTTGTACTTTTAATGTATGTTGTTATGTTTGAAATAAGTTTCCTGTAGACAACATATGGTTGAGTCATGCTTTTTTTTCTTCTCCCAGTACTGGGGATTGAATCCAGGGCCTTTTCACTGAGCTACATTTCTAGCCCTTTTTATTTTTATCTTTATTTTGAAACAGGATCTTGCTGAGTCTCTAAATTGCCCAGGCTGACCTTGAAGTTGTGATCCTTCTGCCTCAGCCTCCCAGTGTGCTGGGATTACAGGCATGGGTCACCAGGACTGGCTTTGGGGATGCTTTTTTTTTTTTCTTTTTTGGTGCTGGGGCTCGAACTCAGGGCCTTGTGCTTGTGAGGCAAGCACTCTAACCACTGAGCTAAATCCTCAGCCCCTGGTGATGCTTTTTAAAAACTCATTCTGCTTATCTTTTTTAGGACTTTTTTGTTTTTGTTCTTATTTTTTTGAGACAGGGTCTCACTATGTAGCCCAGGCTGGCCTCAAACTCATGGTAATTCTCCTGTCTCAGCCTCCTGAGTGCTGGGATGATGGGTGTGTACCACCATGCCCTGCTCCTTTTACCACTTTAATTTTGCTCTATTTATACTTTGGGTTTCTCATTTAAGATAAACCACATAATAGTTAAGCTTCTATGTCTTATTTATTTTACTAAAAATCATGGTCTCAAGGTTCATCCATCTTCCTACAAATGACTCAAATTTATTATTCTTTGTACCTGAATAGTACTCCATTGTGTGTATATAGCAGATTCTGTCTCTCTCTCTCTCTGTTTTTTGTGTTTTGAGACAGGGTCTCACTCTATACTTCAGGCTGGGCTTGAATGCTCAGCGATCCTCCTCCCTCAGCCTTCTGAGTGCTGGGATTGCAGGCATGTGCCACCAGGCCCCGCCACATTTTCTTTATCCATTCATTTGCTGATGGATATACAAGCTGCTTCCAAGATTTAGCTATTATGAATTGCAGTGCTATAAACATAGGCCTTCATGTATCACTGTAATATGATGACTTAAAGTTTTTTGAGAAGATACCTAGAAGAGAAACAGCTGGGTCAAACAGAATTTCTGATTTTAGTTTTCTGAAGAATCTCCACACTGATTTCCATAGTGATGTACTCTTTTACATTCCCACCAACAAGGTAGAGGGGTTCCTTTTTCCCTGCAGCTTAGCCAACATTTGTTATTTTTTGAGTTCTTTATGACAGCCAATCTTCCTGAAGTTAAGATGAAATCTCAGTGCTGTTTTAATTTGCATTTTTCTAATGGCCAGAGATATTGAACATTTTTCATATATTTATTGGCCATCTGTACTTCTGAGAAGTGTATTTATTTCAGTTGCCTATTTTTTTGATTGGGTCTTTTACTTGTGAGGAGTCTAAGTTTTTGAGTTCCTTATGTATTCTAGATATTAATCCTCTCTCTGAGGACTAGCTGGCAAAATTTTTGTCCCATTTTGTAAATTATGTCTTCACTGTCAGTTGATTCCTTTGCCTTGCAGAACCTTTTAAATTTGATATGATCCCATTTGTTGATTTTCGTGTTACTTTTTAAACTTTTTTTTTTTTTTTTTTTTGGTGCTGAGGATTGAACTCAGGCCCTTGTGCTTGCCAGGCAAGCACTCTAACCACTGAGCTAAATCCCCAGCCCCTTGTGTTACTTTTTGTGCAACTGGAATTTTGTTCAGAAAGTCCTTGCCTTTGCCTATGTATTCAAGAGTTTTACCTATTTTATCTTCCAGCAAATTGTTTCTGTCCTAATATCTAGGTTTTTGATCCACATATTTTATTTTAGTGCATGGTGAGAGATATGGGTCTAGGTTCAATCTTCGGCATGTGGATAACCAGTTTTCCGAGCAGCATTTGTTAAAGAGGTGATCTTTCCTCCAGCGTATGTTTTTGGCCCCTTTGTCAAAGATTAAATAGTTGAATGTGCCTGAGGTTGTTTCTGCATCCTCCATTCTATTCCCTTGATCCACATGTCTGTTTTTGTGCTTGTGGGGTGTGTGTGTGTGTGTGTGTGTGTGTGTGTGTCTTGACACATGGTCTTGCTGTATATTCCAGTCTTGCCTAGACTCACTATGTAGCACAGGCTAGCCTTGAATTCATGGCGAACCTGCCGTGTCGGTCTCCTGAACACTGGGGTCACGGTTGTGCGCCACCATACCTGGCAGTACCATGCTGTTTTCCTCACTGTAGCTTTGTAATGTAACTTGAAATCTGAGATTGGAGTGCCTCTTGTTTTGCTCCTTTTACCCAGAGTTGCTTTTGCTGTTCTGGGTCACTTCTGGTTCCACATAAATTTTAGGACTGTTTTTTCTAGTTTTGTGAAGAATGCTGTTGGTATTTTGACTTGGATTGCATTACATCTATACATCAGTTTGGGTAATATGGACATTTTGACATTATTAGTTCTGCCTATCCAGGGACAGGGGCTGTCTTCTCATTTTCTGATGTCCTCTTCAATCTCCTTTTTTCAGAATACTATATTTTTCATGTAGAGTTCTTCACTTCCTTGGTTGAGTTAATACCTAAGTATTTCATTTTTTTAAAGTTATTGTGAGTGGTATTGTTTTCTTGACTTCTTCCTCATTGTGTTCATTGTTGGTGTCCAGGAACGCTATTGATTTTTGTGGTTGATTCTGTATCCTGCTACATTTCTGAATTTGGTTATTAGTTCTAGGAGTCTTTTGGTGGAATTTTTGGATCTTCTATATATAGGATCATGTTTTCTACAAATAAGGATAGTTTGACTTCTTTTCCTATATGTATCCTTTTTATTTTTTTTCTCTTGCCTGACAGCTCTGGCTAAGTTTCAATTACTATACTGAACAGGAGTCATGAGAGTGTACTCTTTGTTTCTCAGTCTTCTATTTACTTTTATTTGCCATCTTGTGAGTTACTTGAAAATATTTTAGGGTTCCATATGATTCTGAATATGTTGCTTTGTATAGTTTTCTTGGTGGTTGTAACAGATATGATCATACACATACATAATTCTCACAGCCTGCTGGTGTTCAAGTGAGTTCAGATTGAATAAATTCTATTGATCTGTCTTTAACTGCTGTGTTCTGTCATTTCTACTCTGTTGTTGAGTTCATCCAGTGAGTTTTTAAATTTTATTTTTTCTATGATTTCTATTTAGTTCTTCTTAAATAATTTCTATTTCCTCGCTGAGATTTTCAATTTCCATTTATTTTGAGTGAAATTTGTAATTGTTTTAGAGAAACTTTAAAACCCTTGTCAGATAATTCCAACATTTCATTCATCTTTGTTTTGAGACAGGGTTTTGATAAGTAATTCAGGTTGGCCTTGGACTCACTATGTAGCCCAGGCTGGCCTCAAACTCATGGGACCCTCCTGCCTCAGTTTCCCCAGTACTGGGATTACAGGTGTATACCACCACGCTGGCTTGATCATTGATTTTCAATTAGCAGCCTGGGCATTCTGGTTGTGTTAGGAGACTTTGAATCCCATTTAAATCTTCTATTTCAGCAGGTAGTCACCCTGTTTAGGATCAGCATGTAGGTTCTGTTGTACTTTTGTAGGCTGGACTTTGTAGGGACAGTGTAGTTTTTGGAGTCCTTGCAATATGGCATTTTAGTCTGTTTCATTCTTCCGCTGTTCCTGTTCAATCTTTGCCGGTTCTGTGTGCAGGAGCAACAGGTTTTTCCTTCTCTGAGATGTCAAGTTTTGGCTGGGTGATGTGCTAATGTTACTGTGCTGGGGTCTCCTGCTGTTGCCTAGCGGAGGGCAGGGAGACACAGGACTTTGCTGCTGCTACTGCTGCAGGCAAGTTTGGTTGCCAGATGGGGCTTCAGCTCTCGAGTGGGACAGAGACAACCCAGGACTTTGCTGCTGCAAGTAGATGAGACCCCCTCTGGGGCCTGCCGGTGGAGCAGGGCTTAGGTGTTCCCTCTAGGCTTGGGTTGGACTTCTTTTCCCAGTATTTTGGCCTTAGTCAGGCCCCCCTCCTCTTCCCCCGCCCCGCCCCGTGTATGAGATACTGTTGATTTGGGATTGCTTGCCTCATTGTCACCTAGTCTAAGTCTCATTTATCTCATTAGTCTCATTTATCTCTAGGGAGACAAAGAGAAAATCGAGGAAACTCACTGCATTGCTGTTCCCCGAGTCCCAAAGTTTCTAGTCAGCTGACTCTTTTCTTTCCTGCGCTCACCGTCTATTGGCTACCATTGACTATTGGCTATAGCTGCCTGGGGCACATAGCTGCATTTGAAAGAGAAGTGCAGAAAAAAGCGAGTCTACATCATCTTGTACCAGAACCAGGAGTCCCAGCTTAGTTTGAAATTTCATTTCTTTTAGTATACATGGAGCATCTTTTGTTAAATTTTTTTTTGGGGGGCGGGGTGCTAGGTTGTTAAGTTTTAAAACTATTTCAGGGCTGGGGATGTAGCGCAGTAGTAGAACACTTGCCTTAGCAAAGTTCCATTCCCAGCAGCACTAATAATAATAATAATAATAATAATAATAATAATAATAATAATAATAATAATTTTTCTGTATTGCATTTTCTGTGAGCTCTCTGTCGATATTATTTACTTATTTTTATATTGGGCTGGTGGTGTTTCACTTATTGATTTGTAGATACTGTACTGTTTTCATACTTAATATGAGTTGCAGATATTTTCCAATGTATTGTTTATCTTTAGACTTTGCTTATGTTTGTGTGTGTGTGTGTGTGTGTGTGTGTGTGTGAGATATGGTTTTTTAAATGGAGTTAAACATATCAATTTCTCTCATGGGTTTTGTGTTATTCTTGGAAAAGCTTTATTTTAAGATTTAAATTTTCACCAGGAGTGGTGGTACATGCCTGTAATTTCAGCACTCTGGAAGGCTGAAGCAGAAGGATTGTGAGTTTGAGCTCAATTGGGGCAATTTAGTGGCTTAACAAGACCCTGTCTCAAGATAAAAAATAAAGTCTGGGGATGTAGCTCAGTATGAAGGCCCTGGGTTCATTCCCCAGTACCACAATTTTTTTTTTTTTTTTTGGTGCTGGGGATCTAACTCAGGGCCTTGTGCTTGCAAGGCAAGCACTCTAACCACTGAGCTAAATCCCCAGCCCACCACAAAATATTTTAAAAAATTTAAATTCCTCATTTTTTTCTTCTAGTACTTTTATGGTTTCATTTTTTATTTTAAAATCTTTGGTCCATCTGGTATTCATTTTGGTGTAAAGTGTGAGGTAGTATACCCAGTTGTTCCAAAACATTTATTGAACAGTTCATCATTTCCTTACTGGTTTAAAATGCCATTTCTTGCCAGGCATGGCACGGTGGTGCATGCCTGTGATCCCAGCACTTGAGAGGCTGAGGCAGGAGGATCACTATGAATTTGAGGCCATCCTGAGCTACATAGTGAATTCAAGGCCAGCCTACATAGTGAGACCCTATCTCCAAAAATAAAATAAATAAAAATAAAATGTCATTTCTTTTTAAAATGATTTGAAACTGTGGCAAAAAGCACATAACATAAAACTTACCATTTTAACCATTTTTACCATGGAGTGTAAATATATTCACATTATTGTGCAATAGATTTTTATAACTTTTTCATTTTGTACAGCTGAAACTTGATAAAAGTTGAAGAACGACTCTACATTGGAATGTTAACTTTTTATCATAAAATCAATTTCCTACCTTCATTATTCTTGCCTGGACCACTGTAACAGCTTTATAGTATCACTGTAATTCCAATTGTCACACACACTGCTGCCTGATTAATTTCCCTCATGCAAGCTCTGACCACAACACTTCTTCATTTAAAATTTGATGCAGAGGCCCTCCCTGCCACCATGATTGAGACTAAGGACACCACAGCAAAGTTTAAGTTACCTACCCCATTACACTCTTTCAGGGCTGGGGATTTAGCCCAGTGGTAAGAGTGCTTGCCTAGCACTCTAAAGGACCTGAATTCGATCCCAGCACCCAAAAACAAAATAAAAAATAAAAAAACCCTTCCATTACACTCTTTCATACCACTCTCTACTTTTTTCCTATTACTTCTCATGATTTATTGTTTTAATTATCTGCATGATTATTTGACCATTGTTTATCTCTTTGCTAAACTAGAAGCCTCATGAAAGCAAGTACAATTGCTTACCACATATTCTCGAGCATTGTGGCTGGCACATAGTAGGTCCATTTTTGTGAAATGTTAGGTTCTCCCTCGCACAAGGAATAAAGTAGAAGCGACCACAGGATCTGATTCCAACTCTTCTCTCTCAGTTCTCCACCTTCCAGGGCTTTTGACTCTTCCCCAGAAAGCCATGGACTTTCTAATATTCTGTTCTGATTTACACCATGCCTTGATTTTATCTCTTTATTTGTGCTCCAATCATTCCCTCTGCCAGGAGGTCATGCCCTCCCCTTAACCTCTCACCAGCCTTACTGCCATGTAGAAATTTAATTGATCCTGGGGGTGGGGGTTTAGCTCAAGTGGTAGAGTGCTTGCCTAGCAAGCGCGAGGCCCTGAGTTCGATTCCCAGTACCCTTTCCTCCCCAAGAAAGAAAGAAATTTAATTGATCCTTCAAGGCTGTTACTGTCTTGCTACTGAACTGCGAGATCCTTGAGAGCAGGGACGGGGCTCTCTGATCTGTCCCCAAGGAGCAGCACAGTCCCTGAGCTCTAGGAGGCGCTCTTGGTTACACATCTCCATCTGTTCTAGGCTGCAAACTCCTTGCAGGTAGGTAGTGCTTCTCATTTGTGTGTATCTGGAAGTCTGACCTCCTAGTCCCCAGGGTCCATGCCAGGGCAACACTTGGACTTCGCTTCAGGAACTTCTTGGTAACCAAATGAGTGAATGTGTCAGGTCGTGCTATTTATTAGAGGCCCAAATGGGAAGTGGCTGGCAGGGATGGAGCCCTGCTTGACTTTCTGGCACTGTGCAGTGTGGACTTCCCTCACTCCCCTCTCCTTCCCCAGCAGTAATCAACTCCTGCCGGGTATCCTCCCCTGAGCAGAGCCCGGGCTCTCTCTGGAGGATGTGTTCCCCACCCTCCCAATGCTCTGGAGGGAAGGCTGCTCAGCTGACCACACTTCTGGCTGCTGGCGCCAGGAGGCAGGGTCGCTCTCCTCATTTAGAAGCACCTTCTCTAGGTGCAATGGTTAATTTTAGGTGAGTTAAAGGATGCCCAGACAAGTGGTATTTCTGGGTGTGTCAGGAAGGGTTTTTCTAAAAGATTGTCATTTGAATCAATAAACTGAGTAAAGAAGATGGCCCTGTCTACCCGTCTTTTTTTTTTTTTTTTGAGGCAGATGGCAATCCTCCTGCCTCAGCCTCCCAAGTGCCGGGACTATAGGCTTTGCGCCACCATGCTGGGCCAGTTCTCCCCAATTTGGGTGGGCATCATTCACTCTGTTGAGGACTCAAATAATCAAAAAGGAAGAGAAATTAGAAAAAAAAAAGGAAGAGAAAGGGTGAATTCGTTTTTGTCTGAGCTGGGCCATCCACCTTCTCCTGCCCTTGGACTTTGGAATTCCTGAATCTCAAGCTTTCAGACTCAGGTTGGGATTTATACTGTTGCTACCCTCTGCCCTCCTCAGGCCTTTGGATTCAGAGTGAATTACACCACAGACTGGCCTGAGTTTCTAGCTTGCAGATGGCAGATTGTAGGACTCCTTGGCCTTCACCATCCTATGAGCCAATTTCTATTCTTCGCCCCTCTCTTTATTTTTACTCTCCTATTGGTTCAGTTTCTCTGGAGAACTCTATTAGGGGTTCACTAGGACATCAGGGATTCCCAGGCCATTCCCTGACACCACCTGCCTCTCTACTGCACCCATCACCTCTACAATTCCCAGACAGCCCCCTCCTTTCTTAGAAGTGGTGATGCCTGACTCACGCCTGTCTTTACCCCAAGTGCTGCTGCCACGCCAGAGGCTTCAAAGCTCACAGAGATCGGGGTAACAAGCTGGGGACCAAGCACCAAATCCAGCCTGTTGATTTGTTTGGCCAAAAGCATGTTTGCTTATTTATTTATTTATTTATTTGGGTGCTGGGGATCGAACGCAGGGCCTTGTGTTTGCTAGGCAAGTGCTGTACCACTGAGCTAAATCCCCAACCCCTGTTTTGTTTTTTTGAGACAGGGTCTCATTATGTATTTCAGGCTGGCTTTCGACTCACTATGTAGCCCAGGCTAGCTCAGACTCTCAGCAAACCTCCTGCCTCAGCCTCCTGAGTGTTGGGATTACAGGCCTGTGCCAGCAGGCCCAGCTCCGGAAGCATGTTTTATGAAGGCCGCAGCAGAGGAAGGACCCTGGGATTCTCCGGTCTTTAGGGTCTTTTCACATTCCACTATTCTGCTTCAGACCTCACTCCAAGTGCCTGTACCTTGTTCTTGTGTCACTAGGAGCTGTGCTGATTTTGAGACTCACTAGCTGACCAAAGCCTCCCTCCTTCTCCTTCACTTCCTGCTTCTTATAGCCCTCCTCCTCCTCCTCTTTTTCTTCTTCTTTTGAGGTACTGGTGATTGAACCTAGGGCTACATCTCTGGCTCATCTTTTTTATTTATTTGGAGACAGGGTCCTGATCAGTTGCTAAATTGTCTAGGCTGGACTCGAAGTTGCCTTCCTCCTGCCTCAGCCTTCCAGAGTGCTACGATTATAGGCATGGACCACCACGCCCAGCTTTGTTCTGTTAGGTCCTCACAGTCTGGGCTCTGGAGCTCGCCCTGTGCCCCCTTTCTCCCAGAGCGCTTTACTTCGCTCTCCATTTTCTTGCCCCTGCTTCACCAGCTCCCTAAAAACCCCGTATTTCTCTGCTCTCATTCTTAGATAAATTGTAAGCATCCACCTTCAGGGACATCAGCCTTAAACTCAAAGTTGGTTAATTACTTACTATCCTATGAATCTCTGGAGCTTCTCCACAAGCCACGAGACTGTGGCCCTAAGGATGAAGGCCTGCTCCACCCTCACATGCCCGCATGAGCCAACCTGCCGAACTTCTGGGTTTTAGCCATGCCCCAACTCATGAACCTGCACCTGTGTAACAGTTGTTTCCCTTGCTTCTTCTCTCCGTGGCTGTCTCAAATCTTATTTTTAAATCCAGTTCTTTCTACGGGTAGATACAGCTTCATGTCAAGGCACAGAGCAAGGCCAGCAAGGATGTACCACAGACAGATAAACAGTTGTTATCTCTGTGGAGGACCAGAGGCAATCAGGATTGAGGGACAGAGTTGGTCAAAGGGTACTTTAGCCTTATCTGTAAAGTTTCCACTTTATTATTTTTTTTTTTTTTGGATTTTGAGGATCAAACCCAGGGCCTTGTGCATGCTAGACAAGCACTCTATCACTGAGATACACCACACAGCCCCTCTATTTTTTACAAGGAGCTCATATCATGTATTTATTACTTGTGAGATATTCATTACTTGTGAGATTATTTGTGAGATATAAAAACAAGCACATGTTCAATACCAGAAAGCCTTCCCTAGACTTCCCAGGCAGATGGAGCTGTTTCCTTTTCTGGGATCAAATAAAACTGTTCTGAGATCTAGAAAATACTGGTCTATTGTAACTTGTTTGTGCCTATCTTTTCCCTCTGAGATAGGAAATCCCTCAAAGGTACAAATTTTATCTAATTCACGCTCCTAATAAAGAGCCTGGTCCTGAGCAGTATTCAGGGAGCGCCACATTCAATAAGGGGCCTTCACCGGCGGCTCCGTCCAAAGTGCTCACACGGGGCAGGCTGATGCTGGTCCTGAAAGGCTGGTTTAGAGCTGCTTTCAGTGTTCAAGAATAACATCTCTGTGAGTCTGAAATGCGGGCAGCAATCTCTAGACCCCTTGGCTTTTTTACATGAGGGCAGGGCTGCTTTGGGCCCCACAAAGTCAGGATCCAGTGTAGCGCCACTGTCTTGTCCCTTGGTACACGTCTAAAGCCACTGCTGCCTCAGCAGCTAATTGAAAGGAAGGGCTATAGCCCCAAACTTGTCAAGCCTAGTCCTGATCTGTATTTCTAAGATGGAGAGGCCAGCCCAAACAGGCTGTCCCCAAATGAGGTGGGCCAGGGAAGGAGGAGTTAGGAGACACTCAGCCAGCTCAGTGTGCTCCAGGATTGGAGGAGGGGGATGAGCAGCTGTCTGAGAGGCTTGAAGAAGGCAGCTGGCATCCTAGTTTAATGGTCGGAGTCTGTAGTTTCTGCAATTTTCTTTTTCTTTTTTAGTTTTAAAAATTAGTATGTGCTTGTTATATAATAATTACATTCACTTTGGGGCATTGGTACATACACACACCACATTTTAATCATTTTTACTTCCCCTTCCTCTCCCCACCTTCCCACTTCTCCGCATTCTCAGGTTCCCTTCCGATCTCCTCAAAGTCTGTTTCCTATTTATTTATTTATCTGGGTGCTGGGGATCGAACTCAGGGTCTTACGCTTGTCAGGCAAGCACTCTACCACTGAGCTAAATCTCCAACCCCGCCTATTTATCTTTTATTTTACTGTGACTTGTACTTTGGGTTTCTCATGCAAGAGAAACGAGGTGATATTTAACCTTCTGTGTCTGATTTATTTCACTTAGCATTATAGTTTCAAGATGCATCCATTTTCCCAATAAATGACTTGTTTATCCTTTTTTATGGCAGAGTAGCAATTGTGAGCTCCCAGGTGATAGGATCCTTTGGATTTATCTACTGCACATAGGCAAAAGGGTAAGCAATGGGCCTTAATGGGTCAATTGGACTGGCGCTTTTTTTTTAAAATCTATTTATTGTTTTTCGTTTTTGTTTTTTGAGTCAGGGTCTCACTATGTAGTTCAGGATAGCCTTGAACTCACTATGTAGCCCAGGCTGGCCTCGAACTTGCAGTGATCCTCCTGCCTCAGCTTCCCGAGTGCTGGGATTACAGGTATGCGTCACCACACCTGGGAGGGACTGGTGTCTTCTGGAGTTAGTGAAGTGTGTGCCGTAATGCCAGGGATGTGCTTTGGACTTGATGTACTAGTGCTGAGGAAGCTGCAGAAAGGTTTCAGTCTGTCTTCCAAGAATGCCCCAACCAGCCCCTGTACTCAACCTCGAATAGGAAGGCCAGGGTTCCTGGGGCCTCAGTGCAAAGAGGGTAGGCACCTGGACTCCTGAGGACACAAGGGTAGTGGCAGTGGCAGCAGGAATTTGGAGAACAGCCCCTCTCCAGTCCTCCCCGCTCCTCTATTCCATCCAGCTCGTTCAGAGCTAACCGCCTGCAGTCCCACTATGGGCCTCCGAAGGACATCGGACCACATTGCACACCTTTAGGCCTCCATGAAGAACACCTCCAGTCAGCCCGTCTCTTTGCAAGTAACTTTTATTTTTATTTACAACAGAATTGGTGGCTTTATTCCTCCATCTTTAGGGATACTTGGCATCAGCAGCCAGAGGGAAAGTCCGCAGTGAAGTCAAATTCATTCTGCCCCAGCCACAGCTCCGGAAGCTCATTGGCTCGGTCCAGTCCCAGCTCCACCACCAGCGACATCAGTACCTCCTCATCCACTGGGTCCGAATCAATTATGGCAGGGCTCTGGGCACCAGTAGGAGAGAGGGTCCCCACTCCTCCCACCTGAGCCCCAAAACCCCAATTTTGCAGGGGCCCGGCCTCCCCGGGTTGGCTGGGAGTGGCAGCAGCCATCCCATGATACTGGCTATTAAGTTTCTGCAGCTGCATACTGGCCAGCAGGTGAGGGGCAGGGTGCAGGTTGAAAGGCGGGGGCTTAGTGGGAGGGGTGGCAGTAGGAGAGCCTATTGGAGATGGAGATCCCGAGGAGCTAGTGGAAACCCCACTGGCCTTGGTTCCATTTGAGGCCACCCCGGGGTAGTGCAGAATGGTCACTGCTTTTCGATCTTTCACCCCTAGGTTAGAGTAGGCCAGAGTGTTCATCTCCTGGTTGGCATCCTAGAAGACACAGAAAGGCACACCATAGGACTCTTGCTCCTGGCTTGTCCTCACCATTCATCAGACCTGGAAGGCTCCTTCATTCACTTCACTTGGGACTGGCGGGGAGGCAGCAGGATGAGACCCTGGAAAGTTAGGCCCTCGACCAAAGCATCCTCTTGCTACCCTGTATCTGAGCAGAGTTTGGATCCCAGTTCTAGTGATGGGGCAACCATCATCCTGAGTTGACAGCTTTCTTCTCCCTCCCAGGATCTTTCACCTCACTTTTCAAAAAAGAGTTTCCCCTTGTCCTTCTTTTCAGCCTCACTTTAATCTCTTTAACATGGCAGTCTTGTTCCATTTCTGTTTCTGTGCTCCCTTCCCCGCCACCTTTCAACACCCACGGTGGGTTCGATATGATTGCACATAGGCAAAAACTATTCTCATTCTCCTCAGAGAAAGCCTGCTGTCTTCTCTCTGCCAAGGACATTAGCTAGATACCACAGCTAGGAGGGCCTGGTACGTGATGCTCCAATAATTTGTCTTTTCTTGCCTCTGTGTTTCCATCTGTAAAATGGCAAAACTCACCTCCTTCACAGGGGAGGTGCCACCCTTGACATCCAGTGCAGGCCTTGACATAGTTGGCATTTCAGAGCCTTGGCAGAAGTGGGATAAATTGGCGGAAGGTGACGCTGCCAGCTGGAGCTGTTGTGCTGTGAGGGAGAAGAAATGATAAGGGCAAAAGGCTTCATTGACCAAGAAAGCATTCGTGAAGACCCAACCAGGGCAACTCCACACAGCCGCAAGACAAGGGTGAGGACAGGCTTAACGCAAGACCAGAGACCACCCAAGCTAAGGGAAGAGACCAAGCTGAAATTGTACCTGAGGCTGCAAGGCACTTGATTCAACCAAGTGCTGCCCAGACGGCCAGCTACCTACACTATCAAGAGGGGACACATATGACTGTTCTTCATCAAAGTGATTTAAGCGATTTCCAAGTTCTAATTTGGGGCCAGGGTGGAGGTAGAGGATGGCATGGTCCTGGTTTTGAGGGCAGGAAGGTCCCTGAGTAAGCAGGGTACTGTGTCAGTGGGCCACTAGTGCTCCAGCTGGAGAGCTGAGGTTTCTACTGCGATTGGGGGAATGTGGGAAGCATTCAGGGCAAGGAAGATCTCAAAAGCTGGAGACTGCAGCATGGGAAAGCAACAAGTCCCCGAAGCAAGTGTCCTGGGCTCCGAAGCCCTGCTGCAGGCATGTGGGAGATGCTGGGTCAATCAGGGAGGTTTGGGGGCTCTGAGGCAGCAGGGGCCAGACAGCAGCTAGGAATATCTGTTTCCTCCATGTCTCAAGCCCCCTCCAAGACAGTCCCCAGCATTAGGCTTTCCCAGGAGCCCTGAGCCCAGCCGCACTCATCTGTAGTGACAGGTGGGAATAGTTCTTCCAGGAGGGAAACTGAGGCACAGAGATTCAGTGGCCTTTCAGTCAGGAGGCAGTGGTTCTAGAAGCAGAATCCAGCACTCCTGTGGCCACTGGCCAAGTCCTCATACCTGGAATGACTCAGATGCCTTCCAAACAAATGATTCTCTGCCTCAAATGCTGAAGAGATAAGACGAGGGCAAAAGGATACCCCCACACCAGAAAATTTTAAAAACTTCTGAAAATTCTCAAGTTAATTTCCTAGAAGCTTATTTTTTTTAAAGCCCCACATATTCTAGCCTTCGTGGTCAATTAGAGATTTAGAATTCCACATTTATAAATACCTCTTGATCCAAAGAATCCTGAGGAGTTTAAAAGGAGTCTTTAATCTTCCAAGGAGGGTAGAATTCCTTGAGATACTATCCCTCTCTCCACCTTTGGACTGAGGGGTCGTTAGGAACCTGCTCAGACACTTCTAGAAAGTGGCCATTTACTACCTCTCTGTATCATCTTTGCACTGACCACTTACTTGTGGCGGGGTGGGGGAGGGGTAGAGGAAGAAGGGAAAAACACGCGAAGGAAAAAAAGCAGTTGCTGGCTCCTGCACCACTGCTCCACTGGAGCCTCGCTCCTCCTCTGAGGCAACACTAAAGTATTTCAAACCAGTGATCACAAGACAAGGACTCTAACGCATGCTGTCTTCAAAAACCGAGGCACATTCAGTATCAGGCAATTTTTAGGTCTGAAGAAAAATACCTGGGGGGCCTTGCCCATCTTTCCTCCTTCCTAGCCAGCCTTCCCCTCTCCTTTATGCAGCCTAGTACCCAAATGTACAAACAACAGCAGCAGCAGCAGCAGCAGCAGCGGCAGCAACAACAACACAGCAGCAACGCAACAAGAGGAGAGGGAGAGAGAGAGAAACAAGAGAGAACAAGAAGAAAGTATCTCGCATCTGGTATGAGTTCGCCGGAATACCATATTACCCTGTCTCCCCCTTCGGACTGGGAGCTCCCCCAGGCGGGTGCGGGACCCTGTATCTCCCTTCAGATCCGTCCCCTCCGGTCAACACCTCGCCGCACGCCCTGACCCCTGGCCCTGGGTCTGTGCTCGGAAGGCGCTCAGTTCAGCGTTGCTCAATCTGTCCCGAGGCAATCCAATTTCGATCGGCATCCCTGGCCCCGCTTCCCCTATTTTCAGTCCTCCCCTTCTACCCGCCACCCGGCCCACCGGAGGGCAAAACTTGGCGACGCAGACATGTCCCAGTCGGCTGTCCAACCCAGGGGCTGACCACTGTGAAGCGGCTGCTGGAGGCGGCTGAGAAACCTAGAGCAACAAGTGCTTCGTCGCCGGCTGGCTCTTTGCAGCCGCGGCTGCCAGCTCCCGGTCCCGCCGCCAGGCCGGCACTTCAGACCTTTCCTTGGGAGGGCGGCCCCTTCCCGGTAGAAGAGGGAGAGGGGAGAAAGCGAAGGGAGAGGCAGGTGTGCGTGGGGGGAGGGTGCCCATCTTTAACCTTCAGGGGACCAAAAGTTAAAATGGCACCATCCAGAGGGTTCCGTCTCGATTGCTACTCCTCACCGAGGAGAAATTTAAGAATTCAAACAACACCGCGGCTTGGCTTGGCTGCGCTCAAACCAGACCAGTCAGTTTTGCCACCTGAAAACTAAAGGCCCCTTGTTTGCGGAGAGCTCCGCTGCCCTTCTCGCCGCATCCCTGGCGGAGCCGCCCGACCGGGGCGGCGGGGCGCGTCCCGGAACGGTGGGCGCGGGCACGCAGGCCACCGGGGCCGGGCGTCTGCCCCAACGCCGGACCGGGAGCGGTCCCCGGAGACCCGGCGGGCGGGTGGGCGAGGAGGGCGCGGGGGCTCGGCCTCGGCGGCAGATCGGGCGCCCGCGGTGACTGCGCCTCGCGACACTCGGCGAGCGGCCGCTGAGGAGCGTAGCGACTGCGGTGCGTGCGATCCGCCCGCCACCGAGGCGCGAGAGGGGCTCCGGGAGGTGCGGCAACTTGCCCAAGGTCACAGCGCTAGAAAGTGGTGCGCAGCTCGGGCTGTGGGTCTCCAAGTCCTGCGCTCGCGAGGCAGGGACTCCGTGCGCCCCCTCCCCCGAGAGGCAGAGAGGTGTGCGTGTGCGTGTGTGTGTGTGTGCGGGGTGTGCGTGTATGTGCACGCGCGCGCGTGCAGGGGACCAGAGGTCGCCTGTGTGGTGGGAGGCAAGTTGCCCACATTCGCTAACTTCCATCCCGCAATTCCCCCGAACTCGGCCCGGAAAGCCCCTCTCGCTTCCAGCCCCCGGCAGAAACCTGAGCTCTGTGTGGCCCCCCGAGCCGGAGCTTCCAGATGCGGTCCGAGCGAGGAGCAAAGTCGGTGGACGCCGAGCCCGAGAAAGCGCGGGCGCGGGGAGAAGAGGTGCTGCGGTCTCCCCGGGAGAAGCGGGCGCTCGGTCCGGCGGCCGGCGGCGAAGGTCCCTCCGCCCCCAGCAGAGCGGCTTCCAACAGAAAACAAGTCCCTCAGAGCCCCCGGGCCCGTGGCCGCCGCCCGCCGCTCCCCGCGCCCGCTCCGTGGGAGTCCTCGGCCCCGCCGCCCACCTCAGCACCCCATCCGGCGGCCCGGCTTACCTCCGCGAAGCCGCTTACTCCGGGGAGAGGGGCGCGCGGACCCCGCGAGGCGAGCGCGAAGCGGCGCAGCCCCCGGCCCCTTGGCAAGCACGCACCCTGCCGCCGCCGCTGAGAGCCGGTCGCGCTCTGCGCCCGCGGCCGCGCGGGTGGCCACCCGACCCCAGGGCGCCTGGGAAAAGCCCGCACCGCCGCGCCGAGCCGCGCCGCCGCACCGCGCCGCGCCAAGCGGCCCCGGCCCGCGCCCGCTCGCCCGCGGCTTCGGCACCGGACTCAGGGGCGGTGGCGGCGGGGCCACCGCGCTCCCTTCGCGGCGCGAGGGACCCAGCTCTCAAGCTCCCATTGCCGCCCGGAGAGCCCTGACGCACACGTACAAGGCGGCAGGCTGGCCTCCGCTAGGAATCCCAGGAAAGACAGACCCTCCCCCCTTACCCCCCCAATTTCCACGTCTTTATAACCGGCTTAGGGCATTATTAGCACATGTCCTGGCTCGTGGGCGAGTTGGTGGCAAAATCTGAACTGGATACTCACGGAGGGCCCGAGAGGGTGTTGAGCCTTCCTCTGCCCTCTTCCTCTTCGCCGGGAAAGGCCCCTTGCCGACGGGCTGCGGGGGGGGGGCAGTCGGGAGGAACGAGCCTCCTCTCCTCAGCTCAGCGGTGCCCCTTCTGCAGCTGTGCCGCTGGGAACATTTTATAGCGGCGGCTGGCGTGTGTGGCCCTTTAAAGGCGCTCGAGCTGGTGCAGTCACCGCGGATCGTGTGAAAGCGAAGGGCCGGCTGGGGAACGGAGTCCGCCCGGCCCCGCCGGTCCGGTGGCCTTGGGGATGGGCCACGGCTCCGGGGGTGGGGCTGGCGGGCCGGGCTTCTGACCACCCTCGCCTCGTGCCTCGGCCGGTGCTTGCGCATCTAGAGCTGGCGGGAGCCCGGGCCCGGGCCATGGGCTCTCCCCGTCGCCCTGCATGGACTTGCCCAATAAATTCCACTTAGTAATTTCACTGAGGCGCGGGGGGGGGGGCTGTTAGTGTCTGTTTTCTGACCTGAATCTAGCGGATGGCCAGAAAGGGCTCCAGGGCATAAGGGGAAGAGCTGTGGGCTCAGGGAACGACCCAGAGGAAGGGACCTACACAGGACGGGACGGGGCGGGCGGGGCACGGGCTTAGTTTTTGGCAGGACTTGCTTGGAGCCTTTCCGCCCTCTTTGGGCTGCACCGTCCACCCTGTTAAGGACGGGTCGGCCGAGGCTGAGGTTGGGGGTCCCATCCCCTTAAAATCGTCAAATGTGGGCAGAGCCACTCGAGGGCCTGTAGAGCAGAGGTGGCTTCCCTGGAGGGCCTGAGCTGAGGTTGGGTTAACGGGTTTCTCTCCTGTGGCCACCCAAGGCAGAAGGAGGCTAGCAGGATGCTACGCTGAGATACGCTGCTCTGGCCAGACCGTGGGGCCAGGTGCAACTTATGTGGCTCCTGGAACAGCCAGGAACAGGCGGGGAAGGTTCAGAAAGCTTGCCCCAGGGTTTGCAGACATTCCTCCTACCTTTCCACAATGCCAGGTTATTTTATTATGATTATATAATCATTCCCATCTAGCAAAACTAACATTTTGCATTTGGACCACCTCTTTCTTGGGTGAGGATCTTATCTTACAAATCCTTACTGAAAAAGGATCTGGGTCTTTCATCTGAATTCGTGTTCTTCCTGGCAGAAAAACTCCCACCCCACCTCTTACAAGAAGGCCACCAAGATTACTCTCGGAACCTCCCTCCCCCCGCATTTTGCAGCCTTTCAGCAACAACTACACAGTTTACACTGTTTATAAAACATGCTCTTTTAAAAAGTCCTGATGGCCGGCTGTGGTGATGCAGGCCTGTGATCCCAGCACTTGGGAAGCTGAGGCCAGCCTGAACTACATAGTGAGACCTTGTCTCAAAAAAAAAAAAAAAGTAGAACAAATTTTAAAAAGTCCCAATGTCAAGGAAAAGGAGGAAAGGGGGAAGAATGTCAAGAAGTCATTTTCAGAAGTCATTTCCACTATGTATGTGTTCTGTCTTCTTAATTGGATTTGAAGTCCTGAAAGTCTTTTTCCTTTTTTTTTTTTTTAGTATCCCCAAGTGCCCTGCATTCGCCCTTCTAACGAAGTTGCTTGTTGCCAAACTGGCCAGCTTACTGACAAAGGCCGGGAGCAAAGACAGGGACCGATCAAGGCCCTTCCTTGGCACCTGGAGGAAGCCTCCAGCCAGCGCCCTGGCCGCCAGGTAAACCCATTGCTGGCCAAAGGCCTCCCAGTGCGGCTCCGTTCCTTCTCATCCACTCGGCCCCAACACAAACTCCGGAAACAACCACACCTTACAAATCATCGCGCGCTTTTCGCTTTGCCCAAAGATTGCGGGTCCTGCCTGTTTTCCCTCTGATAAAAGGCGAGATCTGTCGTTAAGACCCTAAATCCCTACAGGGCTGGCACGTGAAATACAACCTCAAGTCCTCTCGGTGTTTGTCAGGGTTGGAAAAAAGTGTTTTTGTGGAAACCAACTGGTGGAGAAGGAGCAGCTCTAGACTTGGGAATTGTGTGTTGCTAATTCGCCCCCACTCCCCGTCCGCCCTTCCCCTCAGCGCAGTCAGGAGCCCTTGTGGAAGAGGCATCAGCGCCCGGGCTGCAGGCTCCGGATCCGGGAGGTGGGGATCCGCCCTCCATCTATTGGATGGCTCCCAGGCCAATTGTTAGAAAGAGGCATATGTTCATCTCGGCTTCTGGAGTGTCTCCGGAGCAGTTGCTCAACAGCTAGCCCCCTCCCCCATCCGGACCACGGAAGGGCGAGAAAGGAGCGCCCTCCGTGCCCACAGGCCAGAAAGGGCCTCCCCACTGGTGACTTCCTGTCACTCACTCCTTGCCCACCTCCCGTGGAGCGGGAGAAAGAGGGGCCTTAAGCACTCAGCGTCGGAGCACAAAAGCCACCCCTTTTCTTTTGGGGGAGATGGGAGAGGAGGTTAGTCGCAGCGGCTGGAGAGGGAGCAAAGGAGACATTTGCGTTTCTCAGCAAATATGCCCTGGACCACTGACTTCGCCGTGGCTCCAGCAGAGCTCAGCGCTCTCCAGCTGAACTCTTATCTCCAACTTGGCAACTAGATCAGGAGCTTGCGAAGCAAGGAGAGAACTGGGCTGGTCACCCAGCAGGAACCTTCTGTGCGCCAGCAATGGGCCTGGCGTGTTCCCATTCATCATCTCATTTAATTCCCAGGACAGCCATGTGAGGTCGGGTTACCAAAGGTGGGATGATATGTGAGAAGTGCCAGAGTTTACACAGCCAGGAGGCCAGGGGTTGTATCCAGATCAGGCTGGCTTCAGTCTTTACCCTATAACCCTACAACCCGTTGCTTGGGAGGATAAGCAGAGTACAGGCTTGGGGGTCAGTGGCCTGGGCTTAAATACCCACTCTGCCATTTGTTGACTGTGTGGTCTTAGCCAAGTGGCTCCATTTGGGGGGCCTCAGTTTTCCCATCTGTTAAGTGGGAATCATAATGGTACCTACTCTTGAGGTTGTCATAAGGATCTGAGGGAAAGGCTTAGCTTAGTTGGTGCCAACAGTGTACTAAATGGCAAATAAATGCTGGTATTTTACTGTGGCTTCTGATTCTTTGCCTTTTGGTCCTTATCCCTGCCTCAACTCACACACTTCAGGTTCAGTACTTGCTGATTGAGAAATTTAAAAATAAGACTGAAGGATGAAGCAGATCTGATAAACTCAAGAAGGGGAAGGAGAGGGACATGCAGATATGTTTTCAAAATCCCAACTTCTAGAACCAAGGGCTGCCTGAGCGATATGACAGGAGTAAATCTGGGACCAATAAAAGATTATCACGTTTTACAGGTTATCCTATAAACTTGAGGAGTGGTCTCCAGAAATGTGAACTCAATATGTGTTCAGGAAAGTTAAAAAGTACCAGCTTTCATTCAAGAATGTTTAAAGCAGAATTTTTATAATGGTGAAATAGAAAGCAATGTAAAGGTCCATGGCAAGGGAGTGTCCTTTGTACCTTGGGAAAAAAATCTGATTTAAAAACTTTTATTCATGGGAAAATGTTCATCGCAAAATATTAAGTAAAAAAAGTAGGTACAGAATTCCATAAATGTGATGCCAAATTGCAGAGGGTACAAAGGGTATAAAATTAAATATTCACTATGCTTCTAATCATGTATGAATATGTATAGAAAGTGATCATCAGAAAACACCAAAAAGATAACAGTGCCACTAGGGGATAGGATTAGGAATAATTTTTTTTCTCTTTTCTCCACATTATGTAATATGATTACATTATTCTTATAAGTAAATATATGACTTAAGTTTACTGTGATTAATGGGATGCTAAACAGTATGTTCCTACTTTTGTTAAAATTGTAAGTGCATAGAAAAAAATATCAGAAGCAAAATGCGAACAGTGATTATAATTTAGTGGGACTTCGGGTGCTATTTTTCTTTTTTCAAGTTTTCTGCAATATGATTACCTTGCTTCCTTACAATTAGAACAGATTCATAACTCGAAAAGTGCATAATCAGTAGGATCCCACTTATGATAAAAGTATGACTGCAAATTGAAAAAAATGGGGTAGAACTATACTGAAATATTAAGTTTTTGTATTAGGTGGTAAGAGATTATGTGTAATTTCCTTTATTTTTGTAATATTGTTTTATTATTTTTATAATTAAAATAAATTGATACCTAAAAATAGCATATCCAATATGATCTGACTTTTAGTAAAAATATATATGTATATAGAAAAAAATAATAGCCTACTCCAAAATGTGATTGTCTCCGGGCGATGGGGGTATGGGTAGTTTTTGTATCTTTTTAACACTTGGTTTCTTCATTTTCCAATTTTTATGCATTCATCATGTATTGTTTTTTACTTATGAAAAAGATAAAGTAGTTTGATACTACTTTGTGGAGTATTTATGGAGAAAGGGGCATATCTGATTTTGCTCTAAAATATTCCAGGGGTGGTGGCGGCAGGGAAGTAGATGGGTATATAGAATAAATAAGATGATGACTGTTGAAGATGAGTACACAAGGAAGTTAGAAGCTTTTTCTATTCTTGTGTATGTTGTAAAATTTCCACAAAAATGTATTTCTAGGGCTGGGGATTTAGCTCAGTGGTTAGAGTGTTTGCCTTGCAAGCACAAGGCCCTGAGTTCGATCCTCAGCATCAAAAAAAAATGTATTTCTAAAAAGCATTTGCACACCTTTTATCTCTTTTAATCTTGTGCCAACCTCATGGGATCAGTGGTCTCCATTTTATAGAAAACTGAATTTCAGAGAGGTGAAGTCACTTGTCCTGGGTCACCGAACTGGGAGGCAAGACTGTGGGCTTGATCTGGGTCTCTTCACTCCAAGCCGAGGGCTCCTCAGAATATCCCGGTTGCTGCTGCTGTTTCTTCTTTCTTCCTTTTTTATTTTTTGCTTCTTTTTTTTTTTCTATGCTAGGGATCCTGTCTTAAGTCATTCTCATCACTGGGTCACAATACCTGGCACCTGTAACTTCAAGGAGGAGAGGTTTATTTTGGCTCACAGCACAGAAATTCCAGTCCATATTCAGCAGGCTTAAACCCAGAAATGGCATGGCAGAGGGGCCTGGTAGGAGGGAAGCTGCTCACCTCATGGTGCCCAGGAAGCAGAGAGAGCAAAGGGAGGAACTGGGAAGGGAACTAAACCCTGCCCGGCAACGTCCCGATGACCCGCCTCTTCCCAGCAGCCCCCATTCCTAGCAGCAAGTCAGCCACGAGCCTCCAGGATACAGTCTCCATCCTGAAGCTCTGCCTATGCATGCACAAGGCTCTGGGGGACATCCAGACAGAAACCCTAATGGGACAGAACACAGGTCTTGCACATGCTAGGCAAGGGTTCTACTACTTGGCTTCATCTCCAGTCCTATTCTTTTTCTTCTTTTTAATAATTAAAAATAGTTAAAACTTTGCTTGATCATAAATGTTGTAATTGTGCACTGCACAGAATTTGGAAATAACAGAAAAGCACTGGAAGAAAACATAATGATCAACCCCACTGTACCACCTCAATCCTTTGGTGTCTGGCCATGGAGGTTTTCTCTCAGTTGCTTCTTACTCCAAAAGTTTTGCTGACTGCAAACATCTGCTCAGTAATAGTGCTTAGATGTTCCCTGAGTGCAGCTCTCGCTGCATGGGCCACTGCAAGTGTGGGGTCCCAGGAGATGGTGGGTCCCCTTCACCATTCTTCCCCATGTCCCCTTCAGAGACTGCAGTCTCAACCATGGTGCTCCTTTTCTCTCCATCCTTGTTTTCACTGTACCAGCTCAAGGAATGGAAGTCAATTTGGGGAAGTCTGGGCGAACCTTCTCCCCTACCCCATCTGGAGACCCCGCCTAGAAGTTTCCTTAGGCTGCCTCGAATCTGCAGTCACTCCAAGTGTGCGTGTGCCTCCATTTCCCCATCTGGAAGAGGCTAGTGAGAATAGCAGGCAGGTTGGCCCCTGCCAGGGAGTGATGAGCTAATGTCTGTAGCGCTTTCCAGCCCCTCGGAGCAAGGTGCTGGAGCCTCCCCAGTCCGGCCTGCAGCCTGCCACTGCCAGCCTGTGTGTGTGTGTGTGTGTGTGTGTGTGTGTGTGTGTATGTGTGTGTGTGCGCGCGCGCGCATGCGCGCACACGTGTGTGCACGTGTAGAGGGAGTGGCTGGCTGCATTCCTCTAAATCAGGCCAGTGGGCTTGGACAGCACCACTTTTGCTCCTCTGTTTAAAAAAAGGAAAGAAAAGATGGAGACAAAGAAGGAACAATGTCAGTTACTAATAGAAAGGGCCTTGAGGAATAGAAAGCCAAGGAGAGATAACTGAGCAGCCTTGGGCGCCCTAATCCGGCTCCGGGATTCTAGCCTTGGTTTCCTGTTTGCGCAGAGGTTCAGGAAGGGTCGAGACTCAGGTCCAGTTGAATTGGTTCTCTATTGGGAAAGTCAAGAATTAGGTCCAGTTGAATTGGTTGCCTATTTGAGTTCCAGTTGTTTATGCTTGATGGGAAAACCACAAATATACAAACAGCTCTGGCTACCTGGTCTCTTGGATTCGGTGGGGTCGGCTCTGCCCTCTCCAGCCTTTGAGGAAGTTTGGTGTGTGCCTCTTCTCTGCGCTCCTTTCGAGTATTAATATCCCAGGAAATCTACACTATCACTCCCATTTTATTTTTTATTTTTGCAGTGCTGGGGATTGAACCCAAGGCCTTTCCAATGCTAGGCAAGTAGTCTGCCATTGAGCTACATCCCCAGACCTTATCCCCATTTTCCTTTTTTGGTGGTAGGGAAGTGGGTGCTGGGGATTGAACTCAGGGCCTTGGGCTTGTTAGGCAGGTGCTCTACCACTGAGCTAAATCCCCAATCCCTCTTTCTTCTCCTTCTTCTTCTTCTCCTTCTTCTTCTTCTTCCTCTTCCTCTTCTTCTTTCTTCTTCTCCTTCTTCTCCTCCTCCTCCTCCTTCTCCTTCTTCTTCTTTCTTTGAGTGAGCATCTCACTATGTAATTCAGACTGGCCTTGAACTTACTGTGATCCTCCTGCCTCAGCCTCCTGAGTGTAAGGATTACAGGTGTGCACCACCACGCCTGGCTCCCTTATCCCTATTTAGGAGAGAAGAACATCCAGGCAGGGAGCAGTGACGTAACAAGCCACAGGTCACACGGCTAGTAAACCACAGAGCTGCAGTTCACAGTGAGGTCAGACTCACTCCTGAGGCCAGACGCCCCACAAGGCTCCTTGTTTCTCTGGTGTCTGTCTGTGCCTTTCTTTCTTCTACAGTGGGTGCTCTACCACTCCGATTGCAGAAAACGGCCAGCACACATGGCTAGAACACATTCGTGGCCCAGGCTGAGGGAAGAGCCCAGCGAAGGGCTGTGGCAACAGTCTGCGGGGGACAAGGTACAAGGTGGGAGAGGGATACAGCAAGGGTGGCAAAGGTGACTCTGGAAAATGTTAGCCAGGCAAAGGCCCAGGGTTCAAAGGCGGGAGGGGGGGGGATGGAAGTGCTAGAGTAGGGGAGAGAGAGTAGCTGTCAAGCTGGCCTGGCCCTGGGCTGTTTGGGTGTCAGCGGTGAAGCTGGAGGCCTTGGGAAGGTGTGAGGTTTTGTGGGGGAAGCGAAACTCTGCTTTAAGCATGTTTAGTTTAAGCTGTTGGCAGAACATCCAAGTGGAAATAGCTTGCACACAGCCAGGAATATAGGACTGGAAAGAAAGTGTGGGGTTGTGTCAAAAAGAGCAATCAGCGGGATGACTTTTGGCCAGTGGGGAAGTTTCCCCTACCTCTCTCCACTGGCACAGAGAGGGGCTTTCTCCTTGGGCCCCGGGGGACACTGGCTTTTCACTGCAGCCCCTGTCCTCCCTCCCCAGCCCTTCTAGCCCAGCACAATCACGGACACATGCTTCAAATCCCTAAAGAGCAGTTCGAGGGGATCTCAGCCCATAAATTTCCCCACTCCGGGGAGTGACAGGGGCCTCATCTCACTTTGCTAAATTCATTATGGCTAGACCTTGGGCATGCCAGGACTTCCCTGGTTTCACTACAGCTTCTAGAACACAATCCTTTCGGGCCTTGTTTGCTTGCTCTCCCTTTTCTGCCACCTGTCATTCTCAGGCCAGCAGTGTCTCCCAGCTTACTTCATCCTTAGAAAGGTGAAACTATTTTATTTTTTGTGCAGTGCCGGAGATGGAACTCGGGGCCTCGCACATGCTAGGCAAGTGTTCTACTGCTAAGCTACACCCTCAACCCTTGGTGAGGCCATGTTGGTCTGCTCTGCTCCCCCTGCTGAAGCCTTGAGACAACGTGGTGGCCCTTTGGCCCCACTTTCATCTCCTTGCTGGGGACACTTCCTTGCATTCACCTTCTTGGCCTTCAGGCGCTTCCCTCTAAGCCTTCCAGTCCCATCTCAGCTGCCCTCGTTCATGGGCCCTGGTTTGCCTTGTCAGATTCTCGGCTGGCATGGGCCACTAGCCCCTAGTGTCTCTCCTGACCCTTGACTGTGGAGTTAGGGGCCAACTCAGACAAACATGGGTGCATGAGCGTGGTTAGGGTTCACTTCACATGCACAGCCCAGGGGACTGGGAGTTTCCACGGATCCCCACAGTCACAGAGACTTGGCCTTCTGGGGATCGGTAATCGGAGCCGGTGATAACACTGAGGATCCTGGGTGTTGCAGGGGGTCAGGGTGCAGACTGCTGCCAGCTGAATGGAGAGGACCACAGGCCTGGGTATCCAAGCACTCTCTGGCCTAGCTGGCACGACAGGCTCCTTGTCCTAATTACAAAAAGCACCCCCAACCCCTCCCTCGCACAAGCAATTACAAACGTGCTGCTTCCTCTGGGCTTTCCACAAGCCCCACTCTGGGGGCCCATGGCTCTGTGAGAAGAACCCAAGCTGAATTTCAGGGGACATCCTGCACAAACAGACTTTGATGCCCTGCAGAGTTGAGCGTGGATCACCACATGGCTTAGTGGCCTGGCGCCCTGAATACATCAGCCTCAAGGGAGTAGAATTCCCACTAGCTCTGAGTGCTAGGCCCAATGGCGCTGTTCACCAAGTACTTACTAGATGCCAGGCCCTCCGTGTTCTTACTGCTACTCATTCTCTCATTTAATCTCTACAATGTTAAGTGAATATAATTATCACACCACCTCTATTTTACTGGTAGAGAAGTTGAGGCATGAGACATTGTGCAGTTTGTCCAGGTCGTATACCCCGTATCGTTTGGGGTTGAGGAGTCGAACTGGGCAAACTGGCTGCAGAACCTCTGCTCATGACCACTGGGGCTCACTGCCACCTAAATGACTTCCATTGTCACCTGCCCCTTACAGTTCATAGAGGTCTTTCTTTTCTCAGGGGTGGGTCCTGGGGGTGGAACTCAGGGCCTTGCGCTTGCTAGGTAAGCGCCGTACCACTGAGCTAAACCCTTGACCCCCATAAAGGTCTTTCTTATCCACGGGTAAGTTCGAGTCTCATGCTCCCTTCTGAGCCCTTATAAGGTTGTCGCCATTATCATCAATCCCATTTTATAGATGCAGGAAGGAAGGAGGCTTGCGGAGGTGAGGTGACTTCGCTGAGTTTCTACACAGCTAGCAAGTAAAGATGCTAGAGTTGAATTCACTTCTGCCAAGTCCATCTCCCTTTCCCGCTCACTCCATGCTCCGCCTTTCCTCAGATTTGAATGTCAGAACTGATGGACTGGAGCAATGACTTCATGTGAACTACTCGCTGTGACAGGGGACACTTAGTGTTGCACTGATGTCCAGTTAGGGTTGGGGGAAGAAAGAAGACTGAAAAGGAAGAATGTATTCAACAGAGAGAGAAAGAATGAAGGAAATGGAGAGAAAGATAATGATGGGAAAAGAGAGCACGAGTAAGCAAGAGCAGAAAACAAGACAATGAAAAGAAATCAAATGAGAAAGAAAAAGGCCCAAAGTGGGGTGAAGGCCATCTGGAAGCAGCACCGAACTCAGTGGGGGCTAGATCAGCAAGGGGCGAGGGCCCACTGCTGCCAACCAAGAGCCGTCCGGGCCTAGCACCTGACAGGAAAGGAGGCATGGCCTGTACCAGACTCCTTAAGGGGGATTTTGATGTCATTGGTTTTTGGAGACAGGGTCTTCCTATGTAGTTCAGACTGGCCTTGAACTCACTCTGTAGCCCAGGCTGGCCTCGAGCTCTTGGTGATCTTCCTGCCTCAGCCCCCAAGTGCTGGGATTGCAGGTGTGCGCCTTAAGGGGGATTTTGGCTGGGGGACATGTGCAGAGGAAGCTGCCCTCTCCTAGGGCAAGTTGGGCTCACCTCTGGACAGCTACTCCGGAGAGGGAGGTTCCCATGGTGTCTCTGAACTTCTCTTGAATTTCCATCAAGCCTCTTCCAACTGTTGCCTTTGGGATCTGGAATATGGCTGATTCCCAGCTGTGTCTAAATCCTTTGCTGCCTTGCCCCGGCCTTGAATGGTCAGAGGGGATTAGAAAGTGCCAATTCATGCTACTCTCAGCTGAAACCCAGTAGGAGTAGTTAAGGAAGGGAAGATGGCCGCCAGACCTACCTGCTAGTTCTACCTAGCTCCAGGCATGGCCTAGTCTGATCGTAACAGCAGAGAGCCTACCAACAGTCTGCTTCTGGTTCAAGTCTCAAGGCTGCCACTTCCTAACTGTATGACTTTGGCCCCTTGGGCCTCAGTTTCCCTAGGTGTAAGGTAGGGGAAAATAACGATATCTACCTTACGAGGCTGTGCCAGGATTGGATGAGATAATGTCTGTGGCTACAAACTCTCAAGTGCTATACATATGTGAGTAATTACTCTTCCCTGACCTCTGTTCCTTGCTGCTTGGGGGATGGAGTCAGCCTTCCAATCTGAGTGCAGTTCCAAGCCTGACTTCACCTCCTTGGCCCCGTTTTCCTCGTTGTCACATATGACTGTGTGGGAAGTCAGGCCTTCTGACCTGCCGGGTGGGCTCAGGGTTGGCTGTAATTCCTGTGTGCTTTTTCATTCAGGCCACAAATGTGGCCTCAGCCCTGCTCCATCACCAAGGCCTCAGAGGGCACCAAGGCATACTTTAGCCCTCAAGGGGTTCCTGATATAGTGGGGGAAGATAGAAAAGCAGGCGCAGTATCAGTGAGATGAAGCAGGAGATAGGAGGAAGTGATATCTGCGATGAGGATCAGCCGTCCCCAGGTGTTGGGGACGTAATGGTCAGATGCCCTGATGGGAACAAAAGGAATAGCACAGGTTGGGGTGAGTGAAGTCACAGGAGCTGGGCTTGATATTCAGCCTTGATACTGTGGCCACCGAAGGTGATGTGGGCAGATATACGTGGAGCCTGATACAGTTGGTTACTCAGTAAATTGTGCTCATTTCCTTGACCTTCTCCTGCAGCTTCCACCCCCGGTAGTAACAGGTGCCCTAGGCTTCCTGGACAGTGCCCAGGTCTCTGCCTTCCATGTAGTCACACGAGGCACATGGTCTCTGCCTTCCCCTGCAGCCTCCAGAGCTCCGAAGATCACACTCCTGTTTACCCAGTTTCTCCCAACCAAACCTTGCCTTCGTCTGTTTCTTTCTTAGCCCATATCCAGGTGATGAGCAAATTCTGTTAGCTTCCACTAAAGTGCAGTCAGGATCTAAAGCCCTCTTCACCACTTCCACAGTCCCTGATGGAGGAGGTAGAGTGTGGCAAGGCTGGCTGGGAAAATAAGCGGGACCCGTCAGTTGCAGGGTCCCAGCACAGCGCCAAATAATTCTTAGGACCCCCTATATGTGGAACTTCTCGTGGGCTCCTACAAGATGTGGACAGCATAAAAGAGATGAGATGCCATGAGGAGCCTGCTGTTGTGACTCCTCATGGTAGCCCACCCTGCATCTCCTAAATGCACTTTTATTTTTGCTTGTGTCCTCTCCTCTCTTTGTTTGGCTCAAGGTCACTCTACAGAGCCAGTTCTTCCCTTACCCCTTCACCCCTCAGTTTTCAAATAAACTTTTGGCACTGTATTTGGCTTGTCTTGTCCAATTTTTTGTTTGAGACAAGAAGGACCTGGAATATTTTTAATAGGCAAGCCATTTCTTTTTCTCTTTCTTTCTTTCTTTCTTTCTTTCTTTCTTTCTTTCTTTCTTTCTTTTGTTTGTTTTGCGACAGGGTCTCACTATGTAATGCAGGTTGGCCTTGAACTCACTGTGTAGTCTAGGCTGGCCTTGCAGTGATCCTCCTGCCTCAGCCCCCAGAGTGCTGGGACTACAGGCGTGCGTCACCATGCTCAGCTTGGCGAACCATTTCTAAAGGAACTGCCTACCAACACTACCACTTTGGTCCTTGTTGTTCTTGTCTGTCACCTGTGTCAGTGCAGTGGCCTCCTGACTGCTCTCTGCCCCCCAGCCCCTGGCCCCGTACAGTCTGTTCTCTACACAGCAGCCAGAGGGATCCTGTCCTTGTCAGTTTAGGAGCCTCCAGTTGCACTCCATCTTGCCCAGAGGAAAGGCCAAAGTCCTTCCAGTGGACCACATGTCCGGGGTGGGGGGAGTCCTTTCTGCTTCTGCACATTCATTTCCTTCTACCTTCCCCTTTATCTCCCAGCTTTGGAAACACTGGCCTCACCATGTCTTGGCTGTGACAAGGTGCTTCCTGTCTGGGCGTTTTGCAGTTGCTGTTCCCCCTGCCTGGGGGCACTCTTTCTCTGATGGACCCCCTGGCTTGCCTTCTCACTGCATTCAGGTCTCTGCTCAATGTCACCCCATCACTCTCGACTCTCACTTTTCTTGGTTTTTCACCATGATGTTTGTTACCACTTACCATATTCTACCTATTATCTGTCTCACTACTAGAACGGACCCCCTGCGAGGGCAGGGTTTTCTGTGTTTTGTTTACTCTTTGTTTTCCCAATGGCTACTATGCTGCCCGGGCATGTAGCGGGTCATTAGGAACTATCTGTTGGGTTAGAGGCTGGCCGTGCCAGAAAGCCAGCTCCTGGGTGCCGGAAAGAGAAGCTGCAGGAGAGCCAGAGGCGAGGTGGGACAGAGATCAGGCAAATGGGGCTCAGGGAAAGAGGAAACAGGTTCTGTAGGAGAGACCCGGAAGGAGAAAGATGGAGAGTGCAGAGAAGAACCCAGCACCTCATGTGGAGGGGGTAGGGAAGGGAGGATGGTGATTTCCTCTCCGTCCAACCTCCCAGGCTGCTGGTAATGTTGGGATCGTGCCACGGGGCGACAGGTGGCCACCACTGGAAGAGGCCACCCAGCCTGGTAAGAGAGCTGCAGGGCAGTTAGTGGTGCCCGCCGGCGGCACAGGGGAGCTGGTTGGAGAGGATGGGCCACAGGATGGTGGGGAGAGAACAGATAAACACTGAAAAGTACAGGAGCTTAGCACATCTTGAGAAATGGTAGTTCCTACTTCTGCCCCTGCTAGCGTACAACTTTGATTTTAATGGTTTATTCTCTGCCTGTGTCTGCTCACATACACATGTACATATATGTTATCCCTACTCCCCAGCTCAATTCTCCTTCCCACTCTTATTCTCCCTTTTTTTGTAGTACTGGAGGTTGAACCCAAGGCCTTCAGATCAAGCTACATCCCCAGGCCCCTTTTATTCTGAGACATTGTCGCCCAGGCCTCCCAGAGTGTTGGGGTAATAGGTATGTGCCACCATCCCTGGCCCTTCCTTATTCTACCTTTATCTTCATTTCCAATTAGTGCAAGCCCACCCGCCCCAGGTCAACCGGCTGTCCGAGACGATGTTCAGGTGACGTGTCAGGGAGACATTCTGGTAGAATCGCACTGAATGTCTAGAGCTGTTCTGAGCTTCTGGGACAACCGAGACAGGCTTATAGTCACTGCTATTTCCTTCACCTCCCCCAGAATTACTGAGATTTTTACCGTGTCAGTTGTGAGGACTGGACCTGAAGCGATGGAAAAGGCCTTGAGTGTAGTGGAAGAGACAAATAATAACTTACTATGAAGTATATAAAAACATGTCCAATCTCATTCAATCAATAAAACTAAAGGAATGAAAATTCAAACAATCAGGCATCCTTTCTTTTTAGATAGGTGAAGACAAAGCTGTAGGGAAGGGTATGTTAGCTGCCACATTCATGCAGTATTGGTGGGACTGTGAACTGGGGTAATATATCTGGTGATCAAAATCCATCATATTTTTTGTTTTTAATGTACTTGCCCTTTGATCTAGCAGTTCTCTTTCTATAAATGTATCATAAGGAAATAATACATCAAATGTGAAGGTATAAGTAGGAGGATCTTCATTGGGATGTTTGTTTTCTTGAGGTGAAACTCACACAGCAGAAAATTAAGCATTTCAAAGTGAATGTGGTGGACCTAATATGGTCAACTTGAGCCAGAACGCCCAGCTGGACTGAGTTGGTGTGATGCTGAGCATACAAGATCCACCTGAGGGTTGTTGCTGATGCAACATAAGACAGAGGGGGAGCTGTGGCTAGTTGGCGGGCTGTTTCCCAGAAGCTCTGCTGCAGCTCGTTCTTCCGGAGGGGGCTCGGCTGTCCTCGTCAAGTAAGGAGCTCGGGGCCTTGCTGTCGTCGAGGATGGCTGCTGTTGCTTCGGAGGAGCTCTGGCTGTCATCTCTGCTGCGAGCATCGTTTCCTGGCTCCAGCCATCATGTGCAGACACGGACGTACGTGGGACAGTGCTGTGGGCTCCTAGCCCTCAATTGGATCTTTTGGGTCTCCAGTGCCTAGATGGACATTCGGCACCTTCTGCATTTGGCTTCTGGGTGAATATTGTAAATGTCCCGTATTAAATCTGCTCTCTTATGACATTGGCTCTGAAAATCAAACTAAGACAGTGAACAATTCAGTGACATTTGGTACATTCACTATGTTGTGCAATTACCACTGCTATCTAGTTCCGCAACACTCTACCACTTGACCCAAATCCCCAACCCCCAGCACAATGTTTCAAAGTATGGTAGTAGGTATCAACCCTTCATTCCTTTCTGCGGCTGAGTATTATTCCATTGTGTGCATATGCTACCATTCATTCATTGATGAGCATTGATTTGGCTTTTGGGGCTTTTATTTAGCTGCCTTTTGGCTATTGTGGATAATGCTGTTGAACATTCATGTGAAAGTATTTGTTTGAATACCCATCTCCAGTTGTTTAGAGTATACGTGTAGTTAAGAGAAGTACAAAAGACCAGTTTCTCTACCTCCTCACCAACACTTGAAATTTTCTGGCTTTTTGATTATAGTCATCTTTGTGTGTGTGAAATGACATCTCATCTTTCTTCTTTTGCAGTCTGCAGTACCGGGGCCTTTGCAATGTGCTACACTCACAGCCTTTTAAAATTTCTGATTATGAGACAGATTATGTTTTCCTGGTTGGTCTTGAACTTGTGATCCATGTATCTCGGCTTCCCAGAGTGCTGGGATTATAGGCATGTGCCCCTGATCTTGGATTTGATACTTTCTTTCTTTTTTTTTTTTTTTCTTTTGAGACAAATTCTCACTATGTAACCCATGCTGGCCTCTAATTCGCCATGATCCTCCTGCCTCAGCCTCCCAGTTGCTGGGGTTACAGGCGTGCACCACAATGCCCAGTTTAGCTTTGGTAATTTCTTAACATCACCTAGTCCATGTAAAAGTTTCCCTCATTGTCTTAAAAACATGTTTTCTTTTTTCTTTTTCTTTTTTTTTTTTTTTTTGAGCTGGGGATTGAACTCAGGGTCTTGTGCTTGCAGGGCGAGCACTCTAACCACTGAGCTAAATCCCCAGCCCTTAAAAACATCTTTTCTTGCAGTTTATTTGCTTGATTATTGTATGCTACTCTGTGTTCCAGCAACATGGAACTTCTTTTAGTTTCCCTGTTTCCTGCACCTTCTGATGTTGAGCATCTCTTCAAGTGCTCGCTGGGCATATGTGTATCTTCTTTGGGGAAATGTCTAATCAAGTTCACATTTTGGTTTGCGATCCATTTTGAATTCTATTTTTGCAGTCACAGGTGTATCAGTTTATTTCTGTACTCTCTATTCTGTTCCTGTTGTGCCTTGCAGCACACTATTTTGATTACTGTAGCTTTACAATAAGCTCTAGCATTTTTTTTGGATGCTGGGAATTGAATTCAGGGCTTTGCGCTTGCTAAGCAAGCACTCTACCACTTGAGCTAAATCCCCAATCCCCAACCCTGTAAGCTCCAGCTTTGTTCTTCCTTTTTAAAATTGTTTTGGCTATTTGGGGTCCCTTGAGATTCCATATGAAATTTAGGATGGATTTTCCGCAAAAAAGTCATTGGGCTTTTCATAGGGATTACATTCAATCTGTAGGTGGCTTTGGGTAGTATTGATAGTGAAACAGTATTGTCTTTCAATCTAGAAACACCAGGTGTCTCTCCATTTATTTGTGCTTAATGTCTTTCAGCAACATTTTATAATTTTCAGCATGTAAGTCTTTTGCCTAAGTGTCTATTCTTTGGATGCTATTGTAAATGGATTTTTTTAATTAGAAATATTGTCTTAATTTCCTGTATGGATTGCTCATTGCTGGTGTATAGAAACACAACTGATTTTTGTTACTCTTGTACCCTACAACTTTGCTGAATTCATTTCATTTAGTAACTCTAGTACTTTTGTTGTGCAGCGTTTTCATTTGTAAGGAAAATTGAGAAAGTTCTAACTATGCAGCAGTAGGGGACAAGTTAAACAAATTTCAGAGAATTCAAATAATAGGACCATTTTCTTGAGACAGAGTCTCACTTTGTAGTTCAGGGTGGCCTCGAACTCACTGTGTAGCCCAGGCTGGCCTCGAACTCGTGGTGATCCTCCTGCCTCAGCCTCCCAAGTGCTGGGATTACAGGTGTGTGCTGCCATGCCTGGCAAACCATTTTAAGAGATCAAGTGTACCTTACTTTTTTGGTATATCTGAGCTATGTCATGATTAAAGACAAATAAGGTAGCACTTTGTGGATTAATATGGAAAATCTGCTTAGGGCATATAATTAAGTGAAAAAAATCAGGTCACAGAACAGTATAATTTGTTTTTTTAAATTTTATTTTAATGGTACATTTTAGATGTACATAGTGATAACATTCATCATAGGGGATTTGTACCTGTACATGATATATCTTGTTGCTGCTTTTTTTCCCATTCCCCTCACCCCCTCCTTCCTATTTACAAAAGCTTTGTTTCCATTTTTTCCTTCCATTTCTTATTTCTCTTGTCCCCCTGTTCCTTTCCTTCTCCCTGTTCCCTTTCCCATTTGGACATTTTTTTCCCTTTCCCAATATAATACATTTTAGTCTTTATATTCAGTTTCTCACACCAGAGAAACAATGCAGTATTTAAACACGTGTGTCCGATTTATTTCACTTAAGAGTATGGTCTCAAGATGCATCCATTTACCTAGGAATATCTCAAGCTTATCATTCTTTATGGCAGAGTAGTACTCCATTGTATAAAAAAATCACATTTTCTTTATCTACTCTGCTGTTGATGGGCATTTGGGCTGCTTCCAAGATTTAGCTATTACAAACTGTGCTGCTATAAACATGGGTGTGCGTGTATCGCTGTGGTATGATGCTTTTAATTCTTTTGGGAAGATACCAAGAAGTGGAATAGCTGGAAATGGAATCTCTAGTCCTAAGAACAGTATAATTTGATTCGTATAGAAGTCAGATATGCATAATTCAGGGACAGGGATTACTGCCTGTTTTGCACACAGATTAACCCTAGTGCTGGGTGGGCATACTGCATGGCACATAGTAGGTGCTTAGTCATACTTACAGAGTAATAATGGTTATCATTGAGGTGTAGGGATGTGAGGGAAACATTATTTGTATTGTTTGAATTTTTACCTCAAGCATATATTGGGGATAAAAAGGCAATTCCATTAGATATCCACACAAGCAAGTGTGTACTTGCTTGCGCGTCCCTCCCCTGCGTGACCCTTTGCCTCCCCAAGTAACCCGCAAGAAGAGAGACACTGTGGGCTGAAGGAGGAAGGGCTGGGACCCTGAGCTAAGCCACTTTGGATCTGGGCTTCATGTCATTCCTGTTGTCTACACAGCAGCCAGAGAGAACGGTTTGGAATGTGGCCTGATCAGCCCACCCCTGGGCTTTCTGCTCTTTGAGGGCTCCTCGCCCACGGGATCAAGCCCAGCCGCCTCTACTGGGGCAGGAGGCCCTTGTGATCTGGGGCCTGTTGTCTTCACTTTTTGTCACCCACTAATACATACCTCAAGTTTTTATTATGGAACTTGAAAAAATATAAAAGCAAAGAGCAGAGTTGGGGATGTAGCTCGGTAGTAGAGTGCTTGCCTAGCAAGTTCAAGGCCCTCAGTTCGATCCCCAGCACCCCCCAAAAAAAGATTGTTGATTCTTTCTTTCTTTTCTTTTCTTTCTTTTTTCTTTCTTTCTTTCTTTCTTTCTTTCTTTCTTTCTTTCTTTCTTTCTTTCTTTCTTTCTTTCTTTCTTTCTTTCTCTCTTTCTTTCTCTTTCTTTCTCTCTTTCTTTCTCTCTTTCTCTCTTTCTTTCTCTTTCTTTCTCTCTTTCTCTCTTTCTCTCTTTCTCTTTCTCTCTTTTTCTTTCTCTCTTTCTTTCTCTCTTCTTTCTTTCTTCTTCTTTTCTTTTTCTCTTCTTTTCTTTTCTTTCTTCTGCTTTCTTCCTTCCTCCCCTCTCCTCCCTTCCCCTGTGTTTTCTTTTTGAGACGAGAGTCTTCTATTTTGTCTAGGTTGGCCTCAAATTCCTGGACTTGAGTGATTCTCCTGCCTCAGTTTCTCAGAGTGCTGGGGTTACAGGCATGTGCCACTGTGCTGTCTTTGATCATTTCTTAACATCACCTAGTCTGTGTTCACATTTTCTCATTGTCTTAAAAAATCTTTTCAGCTGATGGTTTGCTTGATTATGGTACAATATTCTGTGTTCCAGCCTGTAGTTTCCCTATTTCCTGTGCCTTCCAACCTTCATTGACCTCAGTCCCTTTGCCCGGAATGCCCTCCCTCCCTCCATGCCTGGCTTGAGACTTAGCTCAGTGTCATCGCCTGCTTATAGCCTTCATGAGTGCGGTCCCTTGTCTGTGTCCCATAGCACCCAGAGTGCAGGGCATTGTTTTGTTTCATTACACGGATGTGTGGTACCATGCTGGGTATTGAGATTTAGCAGCGGAAGTGCCTATGGGGGGTGGGGATATAAATAATAAACAAGTAAGGTAATGATAAATGGTGTTTTGGAATAGAGAAGGAAGGGTGGCTGGCCAGGGTATTGGCTTTAGGTAGTAACCTTCCTGCTAAGACCTACATGAGGAGAAGAAGCTGGCCTGGGGAGATCCAGGCATCCCAAGCAGAAGGCCCAGCACATGCACAGGCCTGTGGGGAGGGCCCCTGTGGTAGGAGCTCTGTTTGTGTCTGTCTTTTCCTCTGAACCTGGAGAGCTCGTCCTTTTTTTTTGTTTTGTTTTGTTTGTCATTACAAACCCCCTTCAAGTGCTGAGAATTTGCTATAGCTATGGTGCCTTGCCTCAGAAAAAAGAACAAACGTACAACCACATACATCTGCTCCTGTTTCCCTAATTCCTGGGAACTTCAGGAAGTTTGCCTCTCCAGAGGGGGGTTGTATTAAGAGCAGGAACGGCGTCTACGCTGATTACTACAGGCCCTTCACGGTGTGCTTTTCTTCATCATTTCTGTGGCCCCTAGCAACCACTCCATGATGTAGATCCAGGTAGTATCCTCATTTGACAGATGAGATTAAAGCTCAGAGAGAGCAAGTTACTTGGCCTGGCCAAGGTGGCATACCTAGTGAGTGACAGAGAGGACCTAAGCCCAGGTGGTGTGAGGTGGAAGCATGTATTTTGCATGCCAAGGCTCTACTGGTCATTGTTTTTAAGGTGTTTTGAGACAGGGTCTTACTGGTCTTGAATTTACTATGTAGCCCAGGCTGGCCTCGAACTTGCAGTGATCCTCCTGCCTCAGCCTTTTGAGTGCTGAGATTACTACTGGTCAGTTTTGGCTCAGCACTGAGCAGGACATGGGGGAACCTGCCCTTGGCAAATTGCCTGTAACCCCAACATTCTAAGAGGCTGAGGCAGGAGGATCACAAGTTCGAGACCCTGTCTCAAAACAAAAAATAAAATATGAGCTGGGGATGTAGCTCCATGTGAAGGCTCTGGGTTCGAAGAAGAAGAAGGAGGAGGAGGAGAAGGAGGAGAAGGAGGAAGGAGAAGAAGAGGAGAAAGAAGAGGAAGGAGAGGAGAGGAGGAAGAAGAGGAGGAGAAGGAAGAAGAGGAAGAGGTGGAGGAAGAAGGGCCGTTTTAGGAACTTTTGGCAGGGGTTTAGAAATGTCAACACAGACATGGGTCTAGTTGGTTGTTTCCTTTCTTTCTGCTTTTGTTTCTTCCTCCTTGTCCTTCTCCTCTTCTTCCTTCCTTTTTTTTTTGTTGGATGACATTTGATTTTCTAATAAGTCTTTCTGCCTCAGAGCTTAAATACTGAATTGAAAACATACTCTGAGACAGCTCACAACGAATTCAGCAGAGGCAGATTCACTCTCCCTAAAGGTAAACTGGTTTGGGAATTTTCCTCTGGCTTTAAAACTTTTTTTTTTTAATTTATTTACTTTTTTAGGGACCAGGTAATACATTCACATGGTCCAAAAACCAAAAGGTACAAAAAAGTGCATAGTGGAAGTCTCCCTCACTCCCCTGCCACTCGCCACCTGGTTCTCCTGCCTGGAGGCAACCGAGGTGTCCTAGTTTCTCGCCTGTATTTTTCCAAAGATGTTTTATGCAAATACATGCATATCCAATGTACATATTCTTTTTCAGATGGTTATTTCCTTACCCCTCAAGTTGTAGAGCAGTCTAAAGTTTTCTCTTGGTCTCTCTGGCCCTTGCGAGTGCTTGGAGACATGGGAGGCCTAAGGGCCTCCTGGAATTGAGTGTCTTGGAGATAAAACTTTCCCGCCCATTTTCACAGCAGGCTCTGCTGTGCACAAGACTCGAGACTCTTTTCAAATTGCTTACGTCTTTGATAAGTCATCAGTCATTCACAATAGCTCATGAGGTGCAGAGATTCTTTGCCCTATTTTATGTGCAAGGAAACAGACCTGAAAAGGCCAGGTAACTTTCTGAAAGGCACAGTGAATTGGTGTTGTCATTGTAGGTCGAGGGCCTGAAAGCAGAGTGTGGCTTGGTCCTGCTTGGACTTTGGAAGCAATAAGAAAGCTGTTTACTCCAAATTTGCTGTTTAAAAATAAAAGGGGCTCTAGTGTGGGGCAGTGGAAAAAGTAAGGGGACTTGCAGTTCCAGCTAGGTTTGCTTCCTGGCTTTGCCATTCACAACTGGGCGCATTTGTGGCCTCAGTTTCCTCATTTCTAAAGTGGGGATGATACCCTAATACCTACCCAGCAAGGGAGCTAGTGATAGAGTATGAGTGAACGTGATTGTTTGTAAGTCACGGCCGGTGCTTGGCGGTCACAAGGGTTGGATGTGGGTGGGTGGGGGAAGGCAGGCTTCCGCTGGAATCAAACTTGCCTTGCCCTCAAGCCAATTCATCCAAAGGACCGGTCACCAGTTTAGTGATTTGTAAATCATGAGGACGCCAAGCCGAGCAGGCTCAGAGCCTCAGGGGCAATTAGAATAGCCCTAGGGCCTGGACTCGGTATCCTCCATGGGTGTCTTGAAACGGCTTTGTTCTATAAAGATCTGTAGGTCAATTTTTTTTAAAGTTTATTGCTTTGTTACTTAATGTATTTATTTTTCGTGGTGCTGGGAATAAACACAAGGCCTCATGGACGATAGGAAAGTGCTCTACCCCTAAGCCGTATACGCTGTCTTTTTTTCTGATATAAAAGAGACAAGTTGGAAAATAGAGACAAGTTGGAAAATATTGAAAATATTGTCTCACTAGAGACAAGTTGGAAAATATTGAAAAATAGAAGAAAAAGAAAACCTGTCTTCCTTCTCCACAAAAGCCCACCCCAGCTAGTATTTTGGTATATTTCCTTCCAGTTTTCATTTTCTTCTCTGATGCATTTATGATAATTTTGGGCAGAGCCAATCTTAATCTGTATTTCTGGTTTTGCAGAAGCCATGCTTACCTTTGGGGTATTTAATTTTTAAATAGTTAAAATGGCTCCTAACTTTATCTACATGGACTTTCTTTTATCTAGCTGTTTCTTTCCTTCCTTGCCTTGTTTTGCAGTGCTGGACATTGATCCCAGGACCTTGTGCATGCTATGCAGATGCTCTACTGCTCAGCTACACCTGCAGCCTAGTATTTTCTACATGCCTGAAACGCAAAGGACTCCCTGGGGTCCCTGAAGTACGCCCTCTCTGAGGAGGAGCAGGCCTGGCTTCTCTGCGGAAGGTCTTGTCAACAGCTTGCTCCGCTTCTTGGGCGAGAGCTGAGGCCAGAGCAAGGGCTCAGACAGGCAGTGCTGGCCTGGTCAGGAGAAGGCAGAACCGGCGCCCCATGGTGAAGAGCTCCCCTGGCACCCTGGCGTCTTCTGCCGCTCTCCTCCACTGGGTGGAATGTCCTTGCCCAGATTCATTCCCACTGAGAGGAACATGGGGCACCAGGTAGGGACTGCTCTATACCAGGTGTCTACCTCTCAGGACCGAGGCCTTCACAGAAATTTTGGCAACCACTCTGGGGGTGGGGGGTTCCCTCCAGAAGACTGGGATATGAGAGCTGAAACTGGGCTAAGCAGCCTTTGAGAGGGCATATCTTGGCAATGGTCTCTGGTAGGCTGCAAATTCAAGAGCTCCCACTCGCAGCTTCCCTGGCCTTCCCCACCCCTGCACTGGCCCAGTCAGCACCTCCCCCACTCTTCTTTAAAATTCCCCCTTTTGGGGGGATAAAGCCAACTTCCCATACACCAGAGTGTATAATTAGAATAGTGGGCATCCAAAGTGACTGGTATTCCTAGCCCACTAGGCGCCCTACCCAGTTTAATAAAAGCTTGGCTACTCCTATTCCAGGACACATTCAAGGCTTTCCCCACACCCTTCTGTGGAATGCCCTTCCCCCACTTGGGGGCCGGGGAAATACTGCTCACCCTCCAGGGCCTGGCTCAAATGTTGCCTCCTTAGCAATGCTCCAGGGGCCTCTCCAGCAGGGTGAGTTGTTCCCTCTCTGGTGCTCCTCAGCGCCAAGAGTATGTTGGAAAGAGACTGAAACAAGCTGGGATCCTCTTCCCTTCCTTCTCCCTTGCCTTGTCTGGGAATTTCTAGATGGCCAGCATGGGGCTGTGTCCTTGTCGCCTTTCCTAGTCCCAGCAGTCGAAAGACCAAATAATAAAATCATGACTTGTGGTTGTCCCTTGGTCTTCCTCATCTCTCTCATTGTTCCCCACCTCCACTTTGGCATCTCCTGGGAGGTTATGGTCATGCCGGTACATTACGGGGGCGCCCCCTTTTGATCGTGCATGCTGTTGCTGCTTACCTGATTAGGACGCTCTCACAGGCCCTGTCCTTCCCATCCCCAAACTCTTCCCCAGCAGGGGCAGTTCCTGCCCAGGGTACCAGCAAGACCCTTTCCATGGCTGCAGCACCTGTGTTCCCCAAACATCTGTCCTGTGGATCGGCCCCAGCACAGGACAGAACTTGGTCGGCTATTCACAGAACTTGGGGTGGGGACACACCAGTCCCCTGCGGGGTCCAGTGCTCACCCCTCTCAGGCTGGGCCAGCGCAGAGCACAGAAGCAGCAGGTTTATTCTTGGTAATTTCTGACAGGAAAAGTTCAGATTTGCGTGTGCGGTCAGTAGCAGTTTATGAGGCCAATGGGCCAAAGAGGTAGATTTTCAAAGATTTTATTAAAAATCAAAATAGATACATAGTCCTAAAACACCACCACTGGATGTACCCTCACTTCCCAGTCTGCTGATTGGTGCCTGGTGGGCCAAACCCTCGGGTGCCCAGAGATCCATGGTTCCCTCCAACTTCTGACCTGTCCCTTTTAAGAAAATAAAAACCACCCCCACCCAAATGTGCTTAAAAATAATTTTCAAACATTTAAAAACTGCATTTGTGTGTTTTTCAAAAATAAAAACTTTAAATGTTGGATATCTCCCTCTTCCCCTAGGCCTAGTTAAGGACTCTAGGGTGCCTGCCTCCTCAGCCCAGGAGGCCAGCTGCCACTTCGTACCCCTTGGAAATTTTCAGGAAGTAATTTTGTCCAAATTTCCCCTGCAGTCACAAATTCCACAAACTGCTTGCATAAACACGCTGTCTTCATTACAGGCGCTGCTGGTCAGCTCTGGAAACCTGATCTCTTTTTGTCAACTAGACCACATGCTTCAGATTCCCTGCAAACAGAAGAGAAAAAAAAATTTCAAATTCAGGTAATGTATTATTATATACCCCAGTCAAGCTGTGAAGAAGAAAAAGAGCAATTGGATGTTGTAGCTGGTTCTCTTCCTGCTTTTGAGAACTCCGTGATGCCAGCCTGTGAACCAGTGCAGGCTGGCCGGCTGGACGATGAGTGACAAAGAGCCCAGCTACTCTTGTCACCCCAGCAACCCAGGAGCCAACGACCAGAACTATGAGTGAGGCTCATATCATATAGTGTATAAACTATAGATCATATAGTATATAAGCTTTATATCATATAGTATTAGGAACTTTGGTGATTGGCATTTTTGATAGCCAGCTGACTGTAGATGCTGGGTAGATGCAGTTGAAATCGGAAGAACCATCCTGCTGAGCCCAGTTCTGTCACTAAATCCAGTCATTAGTTAAAGAAAAAAATGGCCGTTTTCAGCCCTTCCTCCACCAGGAAAACACACACACACACACACACACACACACACACACACACTCACACACACACTCTTAGATAACATTTTTCAGACTTCAGCGTTAACTACAGCAAATCTCCTTCCATAGCAACCTTCTTCCTCCTTCTCCCTTTTAGCAGTCTCACCTGTGAGGACCTCTGAAGCATGGGAGGGGGGCCTTCTCCTGCCCTCAGGCCTTAGACCCTTTTCAGAAAAGTGATCATCTGCAATCCTACAGGACTGGGCTCTGAGAATAACAAGCATGCTCACTCGGTCCCTCAGCAACATTCTGCATGCCGCACACCCCTAAGTAGAAACACTGGGCTCCAAACCCTATTGACCACTTCTCTAGAGCAGAAAAATGCTCCACGAGGGCAGGGACCTGGGCTGTCTTTCTTTTGGTTGATCTCCAAAATCTAGTAAAGTGCCTCACATATAGCAGGTACACAGTAAATGGCCAAGTCAATGTATGAATGAAAGAAAGAAGAAACAATTCAGAAACAAACCACTTGCCTATCTAATTTTTAGAAATCTTTTATTTATTTTTTTGTGGTACTGAGGATTGAACCCAGGGCCTCATTCATAGGTTAGGCTAGTGCTCTACCACTGAGTTATACTCCCAGCCCCACTATTTTAATTTTTAAATAAGCTACAATAAAATTGACTTTTTTATGTGCATATCTGTGATTTTTTTTTTTGGGTGCCGGGGATCAAACTCAGGGCCTCGTACTTGCTAAGTAAGCGCTCTAACCTTCTAACCATTGAGCTAAATCCCCAGTCCCATATCTGTGATTTTTGAGACACATGTATAGGTTTATGACACAGGACAGTTCTGTATAACCTACCAACGTCCTCTTGTGTTATCCTTTTGCAGTCACATCATCCTCCCTTTCCTATCACCTGTCAACCACAGATCTGTTTCCCACCACTGTAGTATTGTTTTTTATTGATAATATCATACAAATGGAATCAAACAGTATGCAGCCTTTTAAGACTGGTTTCTTTCACTCCGCATAATGCCTTTAAGGGTCATGCAATGTTTTGCATGTATCAGCAGTTCATTCCTTCTTTGTATTTAACTTTTCATTTTTAAATACTTATAGATTCACAGGATGTTGCCATAAAAATTGTACCAAGAGGGCCTATGTGGGCTTCATCAGGTTTTCTCCAAATATTAACATCTTACACAATCATTTTTCAGTTTCAAAAGCAGGAAATTAACACTGGTGTAAGCCAGAGACCTTATTCAGATTTCAATAGTTCTACATGCTCTCATGGGTGTAGAGTTCTATGCAGTTTGATCACTAGTATAGCTTCGCATAAGCTCCACCACAGCAAAGACAGAACTGTCCCATCACTCAAAGATCTCCTGCTGCCCCTTTAGAGTCACTCCCATCCCTCCCTCACCATCGCTAACCCGACAGCCATGACTCTGTTTTCCATTTCTAAAATTGTGTCATTTTTAGAATGTTATAAATACAGAATCACACAGTATATAAACTTTTGTGATTGGCATTTTTACTCAGCCTGCTGCCCTTAAGATGTGCATGAAGTGTATTGCTTCTTGTTGCTGAGCAGTATTCTGTGCTATGCATGTAGCCATGTAGCACAGTCTGTTGAATCATTTGTGCACTGAAGGAAATGTGAACCATTCGCAGCTTTTGGCTGTTACAAAGTTGCTACAAACACTCACCTATAGACTTGTGTGTGAATACAGCCTCCATTTCTGGGGGCGTGGTGGATAAATGCCCAAGAGTGCAACTGCTGGATTGCATGATAGCTGCATCTTTAGTTTTACAAGAAGCTGTCAAAGTGTCTTCCAGAGTGGCTGTGCCGTTTTACATTCCTATCAGCAATGTACGAGGGATCTAGTTTCTTGACATCTTTGCCAACATTTGGTGTTTTTTTTTTTTTTTTTTGGTTTTCTGTTTTGCTTTGTTTTTTTTGAGACAGGGTCTCACCATATTGTCCAGGCTGGCCTCAAACTCATGCTGATCCTCCTGCCTCGGCCTCCCGAGTGCTGAGATCATGGGCATGTGCCACCACGCCCAACATCTGATGTTTTTATGTGGCTATTCTGACAGGTGGAGAGTTATATCTCATTGTGATCTTAACTTGCTTTTTCCTAATGATTAATGATGTAGAACATCTTTTCATGCGCTTATTTGCTGTCTCTATATCCTTCTCATGTCTTTTGTCCTCTTCCCCCTTTTGGTGGTACCGGGGATTGAACCAAGACCTCCACAATGAACTATATCCCCAGACCTTTTTTATTTTTTAAAATTTCAGACAAGGTCACTAAGTTGTCTAGGCTGGGCTCAAACTTTTTTTTTTTTTGGGCTCAAACTTGTGATCCTCCTGCTTTGGCCTCCCAGAGTGTTGGGATTACAGGCGTGCACGACAGCTGGCTCCAGTTTTAAATTATTTTTTTTAACAGTGCTGGGGATCAAACCCAGGGCCTAAGTCATGCTAGGTAAGTGCAGTAACACTGAGATATAATATGCCCAGTGTTCACCCATGTTTTTTACTGATGAATTTGGAGAGCTCTTTATAGGTTTTAAATACAGATCTGTTGTTAGATACATGATTTGCAAATATTTTCTCAGTACGTAAGTTCTTTTTCATTTGCAAAGCAAAAGTTGATTTTGATGAGGTCCAATTTAGCAATTTTTTTCTTTCTTGGATCATGTTTTTGGTGTTTTAAATGCCTAAATTCAAAATTTCTGGATCATCTTTGATTTTTCATCTGTTGATTCAAGCCCCTCCATGTTTGATGAATTGCAAGCCTAATCTCAACATGTTCTTTCAAGTCTGTCTCTACCTTAAGTCACATCTCTTGTTACTCTGGTCACTCCAACAGCCTCTTGACCCGTGCTCCCGCTTCTGGAGCTGTCCCCTGACAATTGCTAGCTGTGATCACATCGCTCTGCTGCTCCCAAAACTTAGCAGCTCCTGACTGCCTGTGAGTGAAGTCCAACTCCTCAGCTTGGACAGGGTCCGTCCCTGTGTCTCTGTCTCATGCCTTCTCTGCGGAGGGCAGCTGCAGGGGACCCTGGTGCTTAGGTGAGGGTCTCTCCCTCTGTATGCATGGTCGGAGTTTGGGAGAGTGAACGCAGAGGTGGAGAGAACATGTCACAGCGTCTGGCTGGCCCGAGTCCCCAGAGAAGAAAGGTGGGTCTGTGCTCCGTTGCCCTGACTTGCTCTCCAGTTACATTTGGAGGCAATTAAGAGTTTCCACCAAAAGTTGTTGATGAGCAAATGTTCAATGTAGGTAACAATAAAAATGTAAGCTTAAATGATGCCCATTGTTTCCTCCTCACATCCAGGTTTCCAGCAGTGGGTAGCAGCCTGAGAAAAATTCTACAGACCGACACAGGCTGGATCCCGGGGAGACAGACCGGAGGGGAAAACCTCAATGCCTAGAGGGACCGAGGCTATCCTGGATGTGAGTAAAGCAGAGTGGGGCAAGACAGCTGGAGTCCTCTTGCTGCTTTTTCCATTTTCCTACTTTGAATCACAATGAGTATAAGAAATAGTTTCCTTTTTGCTCAACTCTATTACAAGAGAAAACAAAACCCAAACAGTGTAAATGGGATAGTAAATGGAAACTCACACTTGGCCCTCAGCAAGACGTACAAAGGGGCGCGGAGTGGTCTGAGGCAGACAGGAAGGCACACGCTTGCGAAGCTGGCAGCTGGTCCTCAGCTCCAGCCATCACTACTGTGCAGCCGTGTGGGCCCCAGGTGACCAGAGCCTTCCATTTTCTAAGGGAAGTCAGAAATGCACATTTTAATGCAACTTTGCCACAGGATTAAATATGGGCAGCTGATTGAAATTTTTGAAGTATATACAGTATGGAGGGCCGGGGGTGTAGTTCTGTGGTAGAGGGCTTGCCTGGCACGCGTGAGGCCCTGGGTTCCATTCCTGGCGCTGAAAAAAAATGAAAATAAGAAAACTGTGTGGAGCATCAGTATGAATGGCCAACCAAAATAATTTTGGAGGCACGATGTGGCTCATGGTCCCCCAGTTTATAATTTCTGGTTATTTCTGGGATGGCCTTCATTTACATCTGTGGCACTCCATTTCATCTTCAAATATCCTGGTTTGGACAATAAATTACATTGCCATCCTGCCTCTGATGTTCACGAATGAGTATCATGCTGGTACTCAGCAGGCCTGTCTTCTATTTTGTCTATCGATTGACTCATTTGTTTATCCATTTATTCAACAAGCATTGTCTACTCTGTGCTAGGTGCTTTGCTAGGTACTGGTGAATGCTCTATTCCCTCTTTAATGAATAGATTCTTTTCAGAGCACTTTTAGGTTTACAGAAAAACTGAGCAGAAAGTACAGAGAACACTCATGCATTCTCTTCCTCCTGCCCATATAGGCAGTTGCCCTTATTATTAACATGTACATTAGTATGTCACATTCGTTACAGCTGATGAATGAATATTGATATATTATTATTAACTAAAACCCACAGTTTACTTTAGGTTCACTCTTAGTGTTGTACAGTTGTATGAATTTTAAAAAGTATATGTTATCTGCCATTACAGCATTATACAGAACAGTTTCTTTGCCCTAAAAATGCTGAGCCCCTCTGATTCATCGCACCCTTCCTTCCCCAGAAGATTGGCAAGCACTCATTTTGTTGTTTTTGGTTTTTTTTACTGTATCTGTAGTTTTGCCTTTTTCACAGTGTCATACTGTTGGAGTCATATAGTATGTAGCCTTTTCAGAGTGCCTTCTTTTACTTAGCAACATACATTTAAGTGTCTTCCATGTTGTGGTTTGGTAGTTCATTTCTTTCTAGCACCGAATACTATTCCATTGTCTGGATGCACCACAGTTTATTCATTTGCCTGCTGAAGGTTGTCTTGGTTGCTTTCACGTTTTGGAAATTATAAATAAAGCTGTCATGAACATCAGTTTCCTGTACGGACATGAGCTGTCAACTTATTCAGGTAAGTGCAAGGGCAGGAGTTGCTGCATCCCACGGTGGGTCTGGTTGACAGCACAAACAGCTGAACTGTTTCTCCGAGGGGCGGTGCTACCTTGCATTCCGACCAGCGGTGAATGAGTTTCTCTTGCTCCATCATCTCCAGCCCTTGGTGTTGTCAGGGTCTTGGGGTCTAGCCATTCTAATAGGTGCGTAGTGCTATCTCATTGTTATAGTTTGCAATTCCTTAGTGGCACATGATGCTGAAC
>PVJO010013979.1:0-49916 GCA_004026905.1 Hystrix cristata
GTGACCAAATCTAGATTCATGATCTAGATCCATAGGACTTCTGCTAAAACAATTTGCAAATATTTGGAATAGCACCTGGTCATATTCTAGGGCTCATATTCCAGGGCTAATCTGTGAGGATATGAGCCTGGAGTCCCACATGGCTAATTTTGCCATATTTACTTGCCTAAGAATAAAACCAAGGCAGAAGAGAACAATGCCAAGAGATGGGGTGATATCTATACTATTTAATCTACATATCTGAGTCCAGCTCTCTCTGGAGATAGAACTCTTCTTTCCAGTTATGGAAGCCAACAATTTTTATCTTGTTTTATTTTGTTTTGCAAAAGCCAACTTGAGTTGGGCTTCTGTGACTTTCTTTTTAAAAAGATCTGATTCACGCAAACAGAAGATTAAAAAAATCTGTGAATGTGGTTATTAAGCCTATTCTTGGTTGCTAAAAGATCCTGTGTTTGAGTACAGAGAACTAGACTAGGACAAATAAACCAATCCAAATTTTGGTTTGGTTTGTGAAGCCAAGTAGTGTACAAGTTGAGAGTATGCATTTTGCAAATAAAGAGTTAGAATTACATTTTTGCATGTCCATTTGCTTGATGAGGGTTCCTGAGCAGGCACATTATTTAATCTCTGTCAGTCTTAATGGTCTCATCTGTTAAAACAGGACTAATACTAGCATCAGGCTCATACTCTGAGAATTCAATAAGAGATCTAAGTAATAGCAACAATAGCTAGCCATTTCTGAACACCCACTATGTGCAAATTGTTGCTCAAACTCGATCATGTGTGTGTGTGTGTGTGTGTGCGCGCGCGCGCGCGCGCGCACACGTGCGCATGGAAGAGTTCACGGAGAAAAATATCCATTAATATGTTGAGGTACTGAGACATCTTGGCAAAAGCTAGGAAACCTGTTTGATAGAGCACCTATTCCCATTTAATCTTAGCAGGAATTCAGTAGATTCTTCTATTTATTGTTTATTTGATTTATTGGCTTTTTGGTCAGGACCGAGAAGATGTAAGATAGAAGATAGTATCTTTGTTGTATGGGCGAGGAGTTTGTTTGTTTTTGGGTTCTTCTTTTTCCCTTGCATTAAAAAAAAATCAAGTTCTTCAATGTGATTAAAAAATTTCATCTAGGGACAGAAAAATTGAAATTAAAATATAATGTGAAAAAAGGAAATATTTAATTCTCTCATCTGGCTTGAGGTATAATTTGCCCAGTTTTACCCTGCCTGAGAAACCACAGTATCCGAAGCCTTCAGAACACAACAGCTTGTCACAAACAGTCAAGAGAACTAGACCAAAACCCTTCAGTGGCCTCCCTGAACTCATGACCTCTAATCATTTTTCTGGCCCTGGACTTTTAGTGCACTTCAACTTGTAACAAAGATGGCAGCCCTCAGAGAGCAACAGTTCAATCATAACCAAAATGTGAAGCTGATAAGAACAGGGCCCCAAGTCCAAGGAACTGGCTTCAAAAAATAGCTTCATGAAAGAAAAAAATCCAATTCCATAATTACTATCCACCATCTTATCACAAACCAGGACTATCCCCGGGCAACTGGTAAGAGAATATGCCATCTCAACACAACCCATCACAGCTATGAGAAAGAACAATTACAGCATGAGACCCTGATTTGCCTCACAAACGCTTCCTGTCTGAGGGACACAGACATTACTGAACATCCTCCTGGGCCTCTTGCAGCCTACATTCCAGTGCAGGAAACTGAACACTTGTGAAACAACTGAACGTCAATGGTTCAGAGAAAAATTAAAAATTATTGGTAATATTCAATCCTTATTAAAAGTTTACTATGTTATCTACTGATATCTAAGTGCTGGTCATTTAACTTGCAAGTTAGTACTCAGTTAAGGATTATGTAGCTCAGGAAGATGAAACTCAAAACACTTCAGAGGTTCGACCAACATCATATGGCTTAATGGTAGCAAAGCCACCAACTGACCCAGTTCTATAAAAAGTTAAAATCGCTTGGTCTGAACCAAACTTCTATGCTGCTTTCCTAATACATCAGTACAAACAATACACAAAAAGCTGAGAACTTCTGTCTTTTCACACAAATAGAGTCTATCAAATCGAGCAGTTCAGTAAGGAGTCTTTCATGCCTCATGGGTTATCTGTGTCTTCTGTATGTGACTGTTTCTAGCCAGAAAATTAAACACTAGACTTCCATAAGATTGATAGGAACAGAGTGATTATTACTTTTCCAAAACTGCCCGTTGCACTTTGGCAGGTATTTATGTTTTTCTCAAACAGGAGCATGCCTAGAAACAGAGCCATGCATCTTAATGCATAGTCTTTTTAGCAGGAATCTTAGGGGGCAACTTTACAAGTGCCTTAAATAATGACCAAAGCAATTTTTAAAATGTGTTCAAATAATAGTTGTGAGCACAGTCAAATTGTTCCATCTAACATGCAAAAGAAAGGTAATTACCTGTAAAACACAAAAAATGTATATTGTTTTCTCATCATTAACTCTGAACACCTTTGCACTAATGGATGGAATAAGACATAGTCCCAGCAATAAGGTGCTGTAAGCAGCCAGTAAGTCACAGGGGCGCAAAGCCTTGCCCACCTGAGTGAATGACATCCTAGTAACCTTGACGAATTACTATGACCAACCACAGATTTCAATTACCTGTGCAAGGAGTAAATTATGGGAGAAAACTCAGTAGGCACTAGAAACTGCTTTATAAACATGACCTTGTCCCTATACAACCTCGATCAAGGTGACAGAAAACCACATTTTAGGTACAGAATAGAGAATCAAGAAAGAAGATAAACGGCAAGACCCAGAAGAAAAGTCAAATTCTCAATCAGCTGAATCCCAAGAATATTTGGTCATTACTGCTATTTCTTTAGTTCCTCTCATGTAGAGATTCCTAAATTTCCTTTTAATGTTAAAAATGCATTTCTGGAAAAAGTTTGAAATCATTGAGAGTCTTGCTTTTACCTTTTATTTATGTTTCCTCCTCCCCATTTTTGGGAATTGCGAAAGTTAACTAATGTTTTTGTTTATTGAGTTTCTGCATCGTGCCATTCAACTTATTTAATGCGTTCTCAAAAAACGCTTAGTATTTTTCTTCTTCCATAATCAATCCTTCCCTCCTTGAAGCAGAAAAATTCTAAAGAAACTACCATGGTTTCAATCTAAAATGTCCCCAAAAGTCTCATGTGTTTGGATCTGGAACTTTTGGAAGATGACTGAATTATAGGGACACTAAAGTCATCAGTGACCTCATCCACTGACAACTTCATAGTTAAATGTGCTGTTAGGAGGTGGGGCCTGGTTGGAGGTGATGGATCACTGAGGCCATGTCTTTGGAGAGCCTCTCTCTCTCTCTCTCTCTCTCTCTCTCTCTCTCTCTCTCTCTCTGAATTCAACAAGAGGACATTGTGTTACATTCTGGGGAAAAAAAAGGTCTACATTTTGCTCAGGTCCTGAGACTACAGGAGACTGAGTTTAAAAACTATGAATAAGTTATATGATGGAGGGAATTTCAAGCAACCCACCCTATGCAGTGGGTACTGCTGGCGGTTATTTGCTGATTTACACTGAGAACAAGGAACAAAAGCAGAACCAAACGATGTGAAAAGTTTGCAGCTTGGCCAGAAAGGAAATACATATAAAGTTAGGGTCAAGATGAGTATGACTGCTGAAAAGATCAGCACCATTAAAAAGAAGTCAAGTACTTTGAACCAGAACAAGAGGAAAGATACTTTCAGAACATCCCAGGAATTGAGCAGGCCCCACTCATCGCAGGCTCAGAGGTTTAAAAAGAGTAAAATAGCTTAAAAGACTTTTTTGAAAAGGCAGTCCCAGGGCACACTGCTCACTCAGGGATACTTCAGCTCTGAGTCCAGCTCTCCTGGACTCGGAGGATGCTGCAGCCACGGTCCAGGGAGGCCTGGCTACGGCTTGAGCTGGTTACATACACTGGCATCATTCGTGTGGTCAGCACCAAACAGCTGCAGCCACGGCTGTTCAGGTATGTAGAATCCAAGAATTATAAGGTCATGGAGACTTCTACCCAGATTTCAGAGGAAGATCAGGGAGGCTGGCCACTGTGGTACAACAAGTTTACAGTCCTCGCCAGGAGCCCTTGAGAGGACCATGTGTGAAACTGTGACAGAGAAGCTGAAGGTACAGTAGAGACCCCAGGAACTTAGAGACACCAAGAACATGGAATACGAGTGTTGCCTCCAAGGGAGAGAGGGCCATAGGGACAGGACTGCCTACACCCTTTGGAGCTCACATCTTGCCACAGTGTACCCAAGATGGTGGACATCAAGATATGGGATTTAATGTTTGCCCTACTGGATTTTAAACTTAGTTTAATTCTATTTCATTTCTCTTTTGGAATGGGAATGTTTACCCTGTGCCATTATATGTTTGAAGTATCTACTTTCTCTTTCAGTTTTTTTAAATTTATTTTAATGGTATTTTAATGGTGATAACATTCTGTTTCAGTTTTACAGTGGTTCATAGCTAAGAGTTCGCCTACAGTCTCAGACAAGACTTTGGACTTGAACTTTTGAGCAGCACTTAAAATGTAAAACTCTTAGAGATGGTCTAAACACATTTTTCATAATAAGTTGGACATGACCCTTTCAGAGGATAGGTGCAGAATGTTATAGTTTAGACGTAAAATGACTCCCAAAATCTTATGTGTTCAAAATAGGGCTTTTGGAAGATGATTGACTCATGCTATTCTCAGTGGAGTAAGCCACTGCTGAATTCATGGTAAAGTACGCTATTAGAAGATGGGGCCCAGTTGGTGGCTGTGGATTACTGGGGGTATATCTTTGGAGGGTATATCTGTCTCTGTGGCTCTCCTGTTTGCTCTGGTTCTGGCTAACCTGAGGTAAGCAGTATTCCTCTGCAACATCCTTCTACCATAATGTTTCTGCCTCAGAGGCAGTCTATCATGGACTGAACCCTCTGAAACCACAAGCCAAATAAAGCCCTCCTCTTCTAAATTTTCAGTTGTTTTTTCCCAACAATGGAAAACCTGACCAATACAGGAACCATTACAGAAGTGTAAGCAGAATAAAAGGATAGTACAAGTCACTCACAAACTTGGCTTACTTAATGTAATAGCTTTAAACAATTCTGAAAAGAATTTTGAGAATTGAAGAGTTTGTGATTTTTATCAAGAATTTTTATCAAGAACTCATCTCCTGGTGACATGGGTTAAGAAAAGGACTAGGTTGGCTGTAACTAAAACAATGTCAATGAAATAATGCATAAATATTGGATAGATAAACAGATGATAGATGGATAGATTGATAAATCAATAGATCAATAGACAGCTGGATAGATAGATAATCTCTACTTTAGTCCCTTTGTTTCTATTGAAACTATGTGGCAAACACTAAAGTGAGGCAAAGGTTTATGCCTTAAAAGATGCAGTAGAAAGTTAAAATTTAAAATATATTTTGTTAGTGGAATGATTCATATAGAAAACTTTTCCAAGAGTATAGTGCAAATTCAAGTGAGACTTGGACTTAACTCCAAACATCTTAGGCCATATCTACAATGTTTCATATCTGTGCTCAAAAACATTTCTTACAGAATCACCAAACTAACTTTCATTCCAATTATGTGCTTTTGACAACTATGAGAGACTATATCATAGCATTTACGAGCACAAATGCATGAATCGACTGCTCCGGCTTACCTCTCAACTCTAGTACTCAGTAGCTGTACAGTTTAACACAAGCTACTTAACCTTTTATGCTTCAGCATCCTTATACATAAAATGAGTGTAATAAAAGTACATACTTTATGAGTTATTGTAAGCATCAAATGAATGTTTTTAAAAATTAAAGGAAAGAAAGAACCCTAAAATAGTGCTTGGAACATTCTATGCATTATGCACTCAATAGATATGGGCTAATATATTATCAGATTTCAAAGTATTACTATTCTGGTAGGATAATTTGAGATATTAATCTGCATGTTGTTGTGTTGTCTTGATCTCATTAAAGCAAAAGACTGAAAAGACTGAAAGGTATTAAAAGTTCATGCATTTGAAATTTAATCTGCAAATTCATATATTAATGGTATGTGCAGGTGGGACTTTAGGAGGCAATTAGGATTATATGAGTTCATGAGTGGAGGGTCCCCAAGGTGGATTCCATGACTTTATAAGAAAGGGAGACTGAGCTAACAAGTCATCTGCCTCGCCATGCAATGCCCCTGCCATGCAACGGTGCACCATGATGATTCTCACCAGATGATGAGCAGTTACTAGTGCCATCCTCTAGGATTTCTCAGCCTTCTAAACTGTGGGCCAAATAAAAAATTCCATTCTTTATCAGGTATAAGAAGAAGGAATAGAATAGCACCAAGTCAGGGGGTTGGGTTTTAGCTCAGTGGTGAGAGTCCTTGCCTAACAAGTGTAAGGCTCTGAGTTCAATCCCCAACTGCCTCGCCCCACAAAAAATAGCACCAAAGCCAATATTGTATGATTGTCCTGTTTACTGAAGACGAGACCCACAATTAATTGGCTCCAAAAAGATAAAATTATTTAATTAAAACAATGCAGGGCAAAAGTATAGATTTGGAAGTTATTTTCACTTTAGTTTAAATATTAGCTATGTGAAAAGAGAAAGAAGGAAAAAGGACTCCCCTAAACAAAAAACGAATGAAAAATAGCTGTGTATGACATGAGTAAGTGACTCAAATTCACAAAGCTTTAACTGTCGTATTTGCAAAGTCATAACATACCCTGAAGGGTAGGTGTAAAAATTAGTAACTCACAGATTGATGGATACATTATATGGGTTATAATACGCGTTCAATAAATGGAATCTTGGTATTATTATATAAATATGTTCCATTACACAGAAAATGTAACCAATGAAAGATGGTGCTTTCATGTAAGGGCTCTGTTATGGTTTGTGTCCAGATGTCCCCCCAAAGCCTCATGTGGTAAGAGATAGCTGGATCTAGAGTGTGTGATTACTAAATTGATCCACTGATCGGTTTGGCATGGTTCTGCTGGGATCAAGGATGTGAAACTAAAATTTAGGGTGGGAGTGCTACCCGCCCTAAGGGCAGGTAGCCTAGATAAAATACAGGAAGAAGCTAACTAGCTGCTTGCTTGCATTGCTTATTTGCATACATTCCTTGCATTCCTCACTTTACTTTGCTGCGGGTTCACCCTGCCTCTGCCATGCTGCCCTGCCTCAGACCCAGCGGACTATAGACTGAAACCTCTGCAGACTGTGAGCTAATAAACCTTTCTTCCCCTAACTTTGGGTGTCGAGTATTCTGTCCCAACAACGAGAGAAAAGTAACTAAAACAGGCTCCCAAACTGGGTCCTGTGAAATACAACTCAGATCCCTTTTAGGACCAAAACACTCTTGAATTAGGCTGCTGGTAATATGGTTCACCATCGCATGTACTAGTAGAAACAGGAGGCTTTATGTGGAATTGTGTCAAAAGGTACTGGAATGGTGGAGCATGGAACATTACACTGAATGTGTGGACATAATCAAAATGGTGGCACCATCCTGTAATACATGACTTAACACCAGTGAGAACCTCAAGAGACAGTGCTAACATGTTGCTGAAATGGCCTTGGAAGCATGAAGAGAGTGATGACCCATAATCAGTGAATCAGAAATATTAAAAATTCTCTATTTATGAATACCTTGGCCCTAGGAAATGGCAAGAATGATGGTATAAGTGCATTTGAAGGGAGGGGAAGTATCCTGAAGGAGATTAATGAAATGTGTCTTTAGTGTAATATGCTTTTTTTTAAATTTAAACATTACCCCCTTATACCTATGATAGTCAAATTTATAGACAGATGTATAGCAACTATCACAAGGGGCTGAGGGGAGGAAGGAGTGGGAGTTACCAATTAAAAGGTATAGAATTGCAGTATGGAATGATTAAAAAGTTCTGGAGATGATAGTGATAATGGTTATACAACAATATGAATATACTTAGTACCACCAAAATATATCCTAAAAATGTTTAAAATGATGAATTTTCTTATATGTGTATTTTACCCAATAGAAAAATATTTAAAAGAAAACAAAAACATTATTATACAACACATACATGTATCAAAACACTACACTCTATCTCATAAATATGAACACTTTGTGTGTCATTTAAAAACAAAACTTTTTAAAACTTTAAAAAACAAAATAAAGAACAAAACAAATATAATGTACCATTATATAAATTTTGTTAAAAACACACTAGGAACTAGAATGAGCATCTATGCCTATCTATCAAATCTTTCCTCTTTCTGGTAAAATCACTTGGTGTTTTTTTGTTTTTTTTTTCCTTTGGGGAATTAGAGTTCTATAGAAGGCTATTACTTCTCCCATACCAATTTAAGACTGAGGTAATCCAAATCCTTCTCTTGGATATGTGAATCCAAAGTAAACTCACATAAAGGTTAAATATTCCATCAAGAACTGTATTATATCTATATTTATAGCTACATACATTTAAAAGGCTGGAATAATTTTAATAGGTAAGATTAGAAACTTTTAGTAAGAGGACTTAATAATTATTTTCTTTCTTTCTTTTGCCTTTTTGTATTTTCCAAATTTCTGCATAAAATAAAATGTATGGTATCCATCATGTAATATATATGGCTACACACACATACATATACACAATAAACCTTCCCACACACATACTTCATGCAGTAAAACCTTGGTTTGGAAGCATAATTTATTCCAGAAACATGCTTGCAATCCAAAGCACGTATATATCAAAGTGAATTTTCCCACAAGAAATAATGGAAACTCGGGATGATTCGTTCTCACAACCCAAAAATATTCATATAAAAACGATTACAATATGGTAATATAGTACAAAATAATGAATAAAATACAAAATACAAAGAAAAACAAACAAATTAACCTGCACTCACCTTTGAAAATCTTCATGGCTTGTGTGAGTGAGAGAGAGAAGAGGGTTACTGTGTAGGATGACTTTACTTTCAATCACTAGCAGAATCACTGTTTTCTATAGACTCAATGGGCTCTTTCTTTTCCTGCAACTTGAACAAGGAATCTACCCAATGACCCTTGCTTTTCCCTCCTTTTGAGGATTTCGCAGAAATCTGACCCTGCATTGTTGTTAAACAGGTTCATCACATACACTCCTTATTCGGGTGGGGGTTTTGTACAAAATTCTGCACCATTTCCCACATTTTACACATCTCCCTAATCTCATTCACAGTGAGGATTCCTCTGCCCTTCTCTCCTCCCCATCTTCTGTGGATAAGAGCTCCCTCGTAACCTCTTGGGAGACGAATACCCACAACCCCGCAGCGTTTGGGGTGATTACTCACTTATCAAGTTAAAACTGATTAGAAATGCTTGCTCATCTGCCGCAGTACCTACACAAATTACTCACAGTCTAAGTAACGGTATTTTGAATACAAAAAAATACAATAAAACCTTAACAATGGCTTTCAGGGAATCACTGAATCATGGAATTTATTCTTTTCTATAATTTTGAAGCTCTTACAGCTAACACATTCTCTGTATAATTAAAAATGTAGCCAGAAAAGAATCTTTAGGAATAGTTCAGTGATGCTTTTTGTCTTAAAAAAAAGCAAACATTAGAAACATAGATTCCCAATAGTTTATAACCAAGTAGGACAGAAATAGATTTTGGACACAAAATTTATCAATTGATGTGGTGAGATGAAACCTTTCCTGAAGCACACACATCACTCTGTTCCAATTTTATCGTGTGTTTAGTTATTAATGAAATCTGTAGGAAACTCCAGGGAGAGAGCATAAACATTTCAAATGGTCTCTTCAGAAAAGAAACATTTTTAATTTTAACAAAGATAATTTTTTTTTCTTTTCGAGTACTCATTCATTACACATTTAATACAACTCTGCCATAAGTACTCAATGCATTTTTAGAACAGGGAGTGGTGGCTAACACCTATATCCCAGTTAGGAGGCTGAGGCAGGAGGATTGCTTGAACCCAGGAGCACCAGGCCTGAGGAACAGGGAAATCCCACCTTAGTTTTCCAGAAAAAAAAAAAAAAAAGTTATCCCTGTTGTATAAATGAAGAAACTGGGGCCAAGATTTGGAAATTTGTTCAGAATCATTGCTTACCATGTCTAGCTTAGATACCAGATAGCAATACTTCATGTTTTTAAAAAAAAGTTCCTCCCAGTTCTGCTCTCCTGTGGCCTGGACATGAGTTGAGTGTATCTCCAAAGGTTGATGAGCTGGAAGCTTGGTTCCCAGCATAACTTCATGAAGTGTGATGAGGCCCGAGTGTGAGGTGCCTGGGTCATGACTGCCGTCATGAGAGGATTGATGTTGGGCTATGCACGGTGGGCTACATATCAAGGAAATGGATTCATTCCCAAGACCGTGAGCCATTATAAAGGACTGACTCTGGTCCCTCACGCTTTCTTGCTCCTTCTCTCACCACGTCACTTCTCGCTTCTGCCACGTGACACCATCCACCATGTTCTGATGTAGGTAGAAAGCGCTCCCCAGAGACCAAACAGCAGCCACCCTATGTTGGACTCACAGCCTCCAGAACCGTGAGCCAAGCAAACCTCTGCCCTCTGTAATCACCCAGGCTTAGGTGTTTGTTCGGGCAACACAGATAGACTAAGACACCTACTTCTTTGCTTCCCTCAACAACCACAGGTTGAGTGTCTGTTCAGTGTCAGCTCAACGCTGGGATGCAAAGACAAACAAAGTTTATTAAACGGCACACAGACCCATAATTTAGTGAGAAAATAACCCTGAGTCTTGATTAAAGACTCTAATGAAGATAAGAGCAAAATACTGTGAGGGCAATCAACCCTGCTATTACTCTGTTCCCAATTAAGGCCTCTGACATATTATCAGTAGGGCTGGAACATGGTACCCATTTACAATTTTTTCTTCAACAAAATAAATATTTTGGGCTCCTATACTCTAAAGTATAGGACACTTACTTTAAGACATCCATCTTCTAAAAACTCCCACTCACTGCATTTGAAAAGACAAAGCCTATGAAAACATCAATTAAAAAAAATAGGACTATTTGACTCAGCTATTCCCCTTCTTGGTGTCTTCCCAAAAGAATTAAAAGTATCATACTGCAATGATATATCCACACCCATGTTTATAGCAGCTCGGTTTGTAATAGCGAAATCTTGGAAACAGCCCAAATGCCCATCAACCAAAGAATGGATAAAGAAAATGTGGTTTGTTTTTTTTATATACAATGGAGTACTACTCTTCCATAAAGAATGATAAGCTTCAGATATTTCGAGGTAAATGGATGCATCTTGAGACCATACTCTTAAGTGAAATAAATTGGACACACAGTTTTATATACCGCATTGTTTCTCTGGTGTGAGAAACTGAAAGTGTAAAAAAGACTAAAATGTACTATATTTGGAAAAGGAAGAAAATGTCCAAATGGGAAAGGGAACAAGGGAGGGGGAGGGGGAAAGGAACAGAAGGACAAGAGAAATAAGAAATGCAAAGAAAAAATGGAAACAAGGCTTTTGTAAATAAGGAGGGAAGAGAGGGTAAAGGGAGGGGAGGGGAATGGGAAAAAAAGAAGAAGCAACAAGATATAGCATGTATAGGCACAAATCTCCTATGATGAATGTTATCACTATGTACATCTAAGATGTACCATTAAAATTAAAACAGAAAAAAATAAAACAGGACTGACAGCTGTGAAATTTATAAAGCCGGCTGACATCTTGTGAGACAGGCAGGGTTCCATGATGCAGTTTTCTCATCCTATATCTAACACTCTCAAGTTTAGAAAGAGAGATCCTAATTCTCAATAACTAGCACCAAACTTTCAGAAACCACTCTAATTAGTGTGCTTCTGTCAGGTGCCTGTCTCTAAATCCATCAGTATAAGAGGACAGAACATTCTGACTGATCACAACTAAGTTCCTACACTTGGAGCAAGGGGAGGAATGGAGTAACACTTCAGGATCAAAACAGGATGAGGGGGCCGGGGATTTAGCTCAGTGTTTAGAGTGCTTGCCTAGCAAGCACAAGTCCCTGAGTTCATTCCGCAGCACCCACTTGCTGGGTCGTGGTGGTGCACACCTGTAATCTCAGCACTTGGGAGGCTGAGGCAGGAGGATCACCATGAGTTTGAGACCAGCCTGGGCTACACAGTGAGTTCAAGACCAGCCTGGACTACACATCAAGAACCTGCCAAAAAAAAAAAAAAGAGAGAGAGAGAGACGAGAGGAGAAGAGGACAGTTAGTAAAGAAAATCAGACGGCTATTACAGATAGAATACCACTATTGTTCAAGAATGAAAATGAAAAACAGAAGGGATCTCCGTTCTAGTGTGTTGAGTGAAAAGCAAGTTTCTGATATCACCATTACATTCCTGTTGCCTGGAGTAGCACCTGTGCTTTCCTCTGTTCTTCAAATGTCACCAAAACTTATGAACATGAGGGGTTATTTTGTTCATTATCTTGCTGTATTATATGACAAAAGAGATTTTGCAGATACAATTAAAGTCCTTCATCAGTTTATTTCAAGTAAACAAATGGGAAATTGCTCTAATCAAATGAACTCTTTGAAAGTGACCAGAAATATCAGCAAGCTCTCTTGTTGCTCTGGTAGAAAGTAAGTAGGCAGGAATTGCCTTTACATCAGCCCAGGTGACTAGGACCTGAGGGCAACCTGTAAAATCTGGAAACAATCCCTATCCCTAGAAAGCAGCTGAAATCTATTGATAGTCAAAATGACCTTGGACTGACATCCCCAGGCATAAATGAGACCAGATAACTATCCAACACCTTGAGTTCAGCCTTGTGAGACCTGGACGAGAGAACCCAGGTATCGGGTGCTCAGACTTCTGACCTACAGAAGCTGTGAGATGCTTGGTGTTGTGTTAAGTTTGTAGGAATTTGTTACACAGCAACAGAAAAGTAGATTCGTAAGTTTCACTGAGTTTATATTTTCATGAAATGAGATACAAATATGTTTATAATGTACTAATGTATAATGTAATATATACAGGGTACTAATGATTTCAGTGTTAGAAGCAAAGTTTTCTTCAAATGTCTTTAGCTTCCCACAACGGCAAATATGCTATATAGTTTTGAAATCTGAAATGTGTCTCTCCCTCCCTGCCAGCTTGTTATATGCTCAATGGTTAAGTTTTTGGTATATTATTTGCAAAGTAATTCAAGACTTCATTTCACTTGTTGAGCTAAAGAGAAGGGAAAAAAAGCTTATTATTGTTTACATTGTAAGTAGTTTTCTCCTTCACAAAGAGCAATCTACAATGTTTAAAATCTATTGTCTTTTTAAAGCTATTCCTTCTCATCTAAGAATCAGTAGATGCCTCTTGAATATTTAATACATAACACATATGAAGAAAATTCATAAAATGTTTCAAAAAGATGACCTTTCTTGCTGAAATAATATATAGGATTCTAGAATCTTTACCAAAAATAAGGCAATATGTTAAGACCAGGAGCCTGAAAACATGTTCTATTTCCTTCCTAAATCTTCCACACCTCAGTCATGTGACCTTGGGAAAAATATTACAGCTATCTGACAATCTTATCTTTCATATAAAAGAGTAAACCCTAATAGATAAATCAGTGAAAGGATTCTAATCTTATCTGCTGTGTAAAGGTTGAATAAACCCTAACAAATGGAATCAGTGAAAGAATTCCATAAAAATGGTGTGTGCTAAAGTGGTTTATAAATTCTAAAGTCCTAACTAAAATTAAAATACAAGATAACATATTTTTAAAGAGTTTTCTCTCGTCTCTCTAAAACAGCATAGTCCACACACCAATAAACTCAGAGTGATAAAGATTTGGGTATAAATGAACCTTGGCTTGCATTGTAAAATATGTTCTGTGGAAATGTTTTTACTGAAAAACAAATTACACTACTCATCCTATAAAAGGAAACAATTTCATAAACACATTGTTTATATACTTTGTAATAATGTATGTGTAGGGAAACACTTAAATCGTTTAGTAAATTAAAGCAATTATTGGGTTGTTGTAGTTGGCCTAAGACTCTTGAATTATTAGTGTAATTAAGATTACTTATGTAAGACTGAATCTTGGTACCAGAGGATATCTTTCCCTTATTTCTTCTTGTTATGTTTGAATTTTCTTTGACCGGAGCATAATAGGAATGCGAAGTCATTCGTTTCCATATAGGCATGTAGCCAGTAAGTACAAAATGATGTCAGGCAAGATGGTGACTCAGACACCTCACTGCTCTTTGGACAGGAGGCCCTAGAGAGAGGAACACAGCTTCCTGTCTTCACTGCCCTATTCTCTGGGACTTCTTCTGATAGGACTTACTGCTTTTGTTGTTGTTGTTGTTCTATTCTTCCTGGAAGTCTGTTTATAGCATTTATCTTAAATGATTCTTCTATCCCTTCATACACACTGTTTTGTTATCAGAAAAAAATGATCAGAGTTTTTCTATTAATCTGCCTTAGGGACTTCAGGGTTAGCACTGGAAAATGCTACATTTGACCAACTCTTACAGCAGTTCAAAACTCCATAGTGAGATTTTTTTCTTGGACTCTCCTTAGATCTAAATTTGTCCATTGTTCTGGGTGAATGCAAATCTTACTCTACTGAAGACTCCACTTATTTGTGAATCTCTCCTTGAAATTTTGTTCAGTAATACAAAATACTGTATTTCCAAGAGACAACTACATAGGAACAAAAGAAATATTTTATCGTAATATATGCCTTGCTGTATTTGTAATAAAAGTCTTTACAGGTAGAGAATCTTTAAACTACAATAATATGATCAAATAAGACCACATCAGTGTCCCAGTTCTCTAAACATAGATACTAAACCACAAAATAAATCTAGCCAATAGTGCTTTCTCCTTCTCCCATAAAACAGGCTTGATGGGGTTAAGAGGAAAACATACAGCATAGAACTATAAACTTATAGAATTACCTAGATTAATCTATGCAATCCCTGTGGTATTTTGAAAGTCTTAGTAATGCCATATGGCTGTCCTGATTAATAAGAAAATATCAAAATCCAATATGTCAAATGCAGAGCTATTTAGCATTATTTAAATTAGCAACTTAAGGCATACTGCACCTTTCTGAGTGGGATTTAAATATTGGAGAAGACATGGGGCATTAGGACTCAGTGGCAGATCTTTTGCATTTCATTAAAATTGAGTTATAGCTCATCCCTGTATCCTTGAGCAAATCATTTCATTAGTTAAAAAAGATAGCAAATCACTGAAAGAATAAATTTCCTAGTAAAAAAGAGCAAAGTAAGTATAAAATGATAACATCATTGACAATTGTTATTTATTGCTATTGCTTTGTACATAGCTCACTCTAGACTTCCATTATTATTTCAGTTGTGTGTTTTGGACAAAGTGCAAGCAGCACATACTCAGTGCTTTACACAACTCAGAGAATGCTCCCTCCTGCCCTAGTCCATAGTATCTTGGCTTTGTGGCAGAGAAGATCATTGGAATGATGTTCCAGAAATCAAAGCAGTAACTCAGTGGCCAGCTTTGACAGCACACCTTCCAGGAACTTTATTAAGCTAGGAGAAGACCCATTAGCACAGATGCTATGGACTGTACAGTTCGACAGAATGAATTTGTGTACCAAGAAAACTCAAAGCCTAATAAGATCTTTATTCACTCAACATGACAAATTGAGGCAGACATCTACTACTACATTCACTTATTTATCATCCTGCTTTATATACCACACTATATTCATACTAAAAAAGGTACCACAGAAATTAATCATTATATACGACACAGAGAAATATAGATAAGTTTAAACTTGTGAATATAAAATATAATTGTCTTATGTGTTTTATGTGGGTTTTGTGCCTATTACTCTGACTGTTGTGTTTATGATACTTAATTGATAAAGACTTACAAATGAATCTGATGTGAGCAAAAAAAAGAAGAAAAAATTTTAAAAAAAGAAAATGGAGGTGGAATGAAGGGGAAAAAAGAGAATTGAGGTATGTTATATACATATACCAATTCTCCACAATGAATATAATCATTATGTACTGCACACATGTACTAACAAAAATTTTTTAAATTAATTTGCAAATATAAAATATACAGATAAGTGTGCCTGATAAACATTCCACAACTTCCAGAACTTACAAAATTTCACAAAGATATGATACCGAAAGGGCTACATAAAGTAAAAAGTAGGATACTGAAACAGTGACATTATGCAATGTTGCATTATAGAAAGAGAATACACTTCTATTTATATTAAAAACTACAATAGCTAAAATGGTGCTACGACCAGACAACTAGTTCATTGATATAGAATTTAATCAGTGGAAAATAAATCAAACTAGCAAGAACATACCACTTTCTCCACACAGATGAAATGTTTGACAATACCAAATGTTAACAGGAATTGTGAGAGAAAGGAACTCACACCCTGGAAGCAGAACAAGCTCATAATAGCAACTCTAGGAGAACAATTTGGCAGCATCCAGAAAACTGAAAATACCCAAACCTAATGATTCAATAATTCAACTTCTAGGTGTTATTCTACACAAACCTTCACAATTTTCCACACAGAAACTCTCCAAAATGACAGGAAAATATGCTCGATGCATCACTTTTGCAATAGCAAAGCACCAGGGAATGTCATATAACAGCAGTTTATCAAAGAATAGTCTATGATTTTAAAAAACCCACAAATTTAGAATTTTAAATAAAACTTTCTGATTCACTATGAATTTCATTGCAGAAAGGAAGAGGGTGGAGTGTATTTACCAGTCTTCAGGCTGGTATACACTGTCATGCATTTCTTTGGTAGATCAAAATCACAGGCCTCTTTACAGAGCACTTCCTTTAAAAACCCTCTAAGAATTTCCTTGATTTATCAGAGAGATAAATAAACCTTCTGACATTCAAGTGCATTTCGTGATATTCAACGTGAGAAGATCATCATCTTCTCTGGAAACCTTCAAATGGTTATTAGAGAGATATGCTGAGTATCTTTACAATAAAAGATAGGTAAGTATCATTTTGATAAAAATTTCTCTACAAATATTAATGAAGATTTGTCATCAGTGGGCAAATAAAATATGGCATATTCATTCAATGTATTTATATAAATAAACTGATGTATATGTGTTAACATAGGGATAGAGCTATAAAGTAGATCCATGTAAAATAAATGGTTTCAAAAACAGCATGATACATGTATTATTAAAAAACAAGAAGTTAAAGTTTTAGGTTACATGTACACATGGTACATAAAACAGTAAAATTGTGAACTGATAGGATGTAACCAAATTTCTCATACAATTTATCTCTGAAGAGGGAAAGGAAGCCTCTTTGTTTACTAAGGAGCAGCTGAGTTATCTTTTAATAGTAACAAAGGCTATTTACAGTATGATGTGAGTGATCAGGCACTTAATGAGGGGCATCTGTAAGAAACAAAAAGCTCAGTAGTTGAGGCCAACTATGAATCAAATTTTGGGTCTGAAGGGCTGTGAGTCATGATTTCTAAACATTTAACGCAGAGTATTTAGATGGTGGAATAGGAACAGCAGAGGAAATCTGGTCAAGTTCCCAGGTTCGAATTGGAATATTTCTGGTAATGGCAGAGATACCAGTGTCACAGTTATGGTTATTTTCTGGAGGAGAGTTTAGAAGATGTGAGAACTCCTGTGGAGTTTTTCTGTGGCCATAAGCAGCAGATCCTAGTACAAAGGTTGCCCATATGTGATTAGTGGTGGTGATGCGTTCCAAAGTTTATGTCACTTTTTCTGGATTCAGCACATATGGATTTCTCAGGAAGAGGTAGAGGAAGAGGAAGAGGTAGATACAAGATACAGGACAACATGAGAGGTAGATATAAGATACAGAACAACAAGTTTTTGTTCTCAGTGACATCATGTGAGGAGGACAGAAAAATTAAGAATGTTGATTTGCAGTTATAACCAGGTAGAATTGAGGACTTGGGAAGAGCCAACAAAAGTGTAGGTTGGCAGGATCCAATTTACTTAAAAAAAAAATCACAAAGAACAGTATTACAATCTGATAGCTCATAATGATGTGCTATAATTTTTCACTGAAACAATATTTTTCTCTAGTCATAGTTTTTCTCTAGTTATCTAGATTAAATTATCTAGATTATCTAGCTATCTAGATTAAATATCTAGTTATCTAGATTAAAGATAATCAAAGTAATATTTTTTAAATTATATACTATTATAACATTTGTAATTGTATCTTATTACAAAAAGTACAGATGCTTATTGAATCTACTGCAAAAACTATATTGCCATAAAAGTAAAATTCTCAAAATAGTTTCTGATTTTTCAGAGGGGTCAGTGAGAAAAAGGTAAATGTTTCAATTTCGCCTACAAAATCTTAATTTACTAGATTGTTATAAGTCATAGTTTTTTTCTTTTTTGTTTTTTTTGGTTTTTTTGGTGCTGGGGATCAAACTCGGGACCTTGTGCTTGCCAGGCAAGCACTGTAACCACTGAGCTAAATCCCCAGCCCCTATAAGTCATAGTTTTTAAAAAAAAGGAAATGTATTTTTTTATATCCAGAAAACAGAACATTAACAATACAGTAATACTTTGAACAAGGGCTATAAAAATCTATAATCATCCTTCATTACTTTACTTGGTACTATGAAATTAATTTTGTTCTGTTTGATCCTGGGTCAATAGTTGCTATGGATTGAATGTTTGTGTTCTAATCCACAATATGATAGGTAATATTTGGAGATGTTCCCTTTGGAATATATGACCATTTATGAACCAGAAAAACTGCTATAGTCAAATAATTGATGAACAGGCATTTTTATCTTGGATTTACCAGCCTGCAAAACTGTAGGAAAAATCAGTGATTTTCATGTAGGCACTTTTGCATTGACAAGGCCCTGGGTTCACTCCCCAGTGTGGTCAAAAAGAAACCCAGTGAGAGTTCATCACAAAAATAATAAAACTGATAAAGATACTTGATGATTTTATGACATACATTACTTCAAATAATTATTAGAAATATAACTTATAGCATTACGTAATGACATATCATGGATCAGGAGGGCATCAAATGTTTAGGAATTTTGTGTAATTTATAAAATAATAACATTACATCTCCTTTGACAATGCTTCCCATGCAATTTAGTATGTAAAATAAATATTACTAGTTCAGCATCTTTCTTTTCAAAAAGTAAGAAAACAAATCCTTTGAGGTTTTCCCTGGCCCTCTGAGAAAACTCAAAGTCATTTCAAGGTCAAGACTTTATTTAGAATTCAATTTGTGGAAGTTGGCCAAAATGTCAAATGATACAAATATTCAATGAAATAGGATCATTCTGAGTCAATACTTATTTATTTAACCAAAATGATAATAAAGTATTTCAAAGGTAAATATAGGAGATGATGTAACAAACAAGTTCTTTTAAAAAATCAAAAACAGGGGTTGAGGATTTAGCTCAAGTGGTAGAGCACTTGCCTAGTGAGCACAGAGGCCCCGAGTTCAATCCCCAGCACCTAAATTAATTAATTGATTAAGTAATTAATTAAATCAAAATCAAAAACATAATACAGACAATAAGGAGCACAGGAATTTATTTTAAGACAGAGAATCTCTGGTTCCTACAGAGATAACTTCAATGACAAAGCTTCTACAATTTCTTAATAGAAATTTAACAGTAACCTAAGAAACTCTGTCATTTTAATAGAGCTAACCCAAACTTCAGTTTTGTACCAGTACATAATTTTCCTTGTTAAAAAAAAAATCTTATAGAGAGATCCAAATGACAGAGTAGCCGTGAGCAGCAAGGACACGTCCTGGCTTGGACAGTTGCCACAGACTGGGTAGAGTAGACAAATGGGCCTCTGGATCAGGGTGAGGGCTGCACCCGTAAACTCTACAGCCCATAAACCTAGAAGATAGCCACAATTTGCTATGTTCCAAAACCGCAGATCCAAGTTTTATCCCATGCTTGCCTTGTTTCTCATTTGATTTTAGTTGGTTTTTGCTTTTTGTGGTTCTGGGGAATCAAATCCAATGCCAGTTACACGCTAGACGAGTGCTGTACTACTGAGTTTAATCCTCAGCTTCTCATTTGAGTCTAGGACAAAATTTCTCACCTATATTTTTCTGAACACATCCTACATTACTTAAAGACTTTTCGCATAAAAATATCCCATACTTTTTTCTTACACTTTTTATAAAATTATAACCTTCGCTATTATCATTTTCTAGCAGATTTATTTTCAATTTGATTACAAATTTTAATGCTTACCGACTTCTATAGACAAAAAGTCACCAATTACTTAAATTATTTCCAAAGCTATTTGACTTATTTTCAATTCTGCCTTAAATATTTTCTCATTATTGTAATGTGAAAGCCTTGCAGGTTATTTGGACCACCATGAAAACAGAAGCAAATATCCCAGATTTTATAAAACTAAGTAACAAGAGCTCTTTTGCCTCTGTCCGCCATCGTGTGCATTCACTTACCTCCAGCCTAACCATGTCTTCTCACAAGACTTTCAGAATCAAGTAATTCCTGGCCAAGAAGCAAAAGCAGAATCGTTCCATTCTTCAACGAATTCAGATAAAAACTGCTAATAAAAGCAGGTACAGTGCTTGCTTCGGCAGCACATATACTAAAATTGGAATGATACAGAGAAGATTATCATGGCCCCTCCACAAGGATGACAAGCAAATTCGTGAAGTGTTCCATATTAAAAAAAAAAAAAAAATCAGGTACAACCTCAAGAAGGGACTTGGAGGAGGACCGAGCTGGGACTGTAAGAAATTGCACTTGAGCTGCAGCACATTTACTCTCCTGGAGGTCACAAGATACCACCATCTTAATCATGTCAAGGTGATATCACCATATCAAGCTCAAAAAATACCATTGGCTGGACAGTCAGACATGCTTAATCAGGAATTTAAATTTTTTTCTGTGATCAGCACTAGTGAATGAACAACAAATGATTGAGACCTTTAAAAAAAACTAAATAACGAGAATATTGAATTCAATCACTTATTTCCTAGTATTTTTTAGAGATATCCATTAGTTTTTAATCAATCATCATTCAAGTCTTTGAATAAAAAATAATTTTATAAATTATAGTATGAATTTTCATTATCTCCAAAACTTAATTGCCTCTTAATTTCTATTTTTTATTTTATTTGCAGAGACTCACAATTTGACATAGATTCATAATAAAATGCTGCCTATTTTATCCAGGTATTTTTGTGTCTAAAAAATAAGCCATGTCTAAAATATTTGACTAGAAGTATATTTCTGAAAATGGCAAATATTTTCAACATAGTTCTGGAATAGTATGGTAGGAGAAATAGTGACTTTGTGCTTCAAAATAGTATTTATTCAACATTTTAAAAATTAAAATTATTTTCCCCATGCACAGTGGCACACATCTGTAGCCCTCACACTTAGGAGACTGAGATAGGATGATCTCTTGATTCCAAGGATTGAAAGTCAGACTAAGCAACATACTGAAATTCTGCTTTAAAAAATTCTTTTTAAGCACAACAGTTTAGATCTGGAATACCACCCAAAGAACTGTGTGTTAAAGGCTTGGTCCCCAGGTTGGTCAGTTGCCTGGTCCTCAGGTCAGAGATATTAGGAGGTAGTGAAACCATAAGCCTGAAGTCTACTGGGAGACCCTCTGCTCATTGTGGGGGTGCCCTTGAAGAGGATAAGGGGAACCTAACCCTACATTTCCTCTTTTTTTCATGTCCCGGCCTCAAATGAGTTTTTCTCTTCCACATGCTCCCCACCATGGTGTACTGCACTACTACAGGCCCAAAACGCTTTTTCATATACTTATTGGCCATTTGTACCTCTTTTGAGAAGTGTATGTTCAGTTCATTTGCCTATTTACTGATCTCTGTGTGTGTGTGTGTGTGTTATACACATTCTTTTCTCTTTTTTTTTAATTGTATTGGGGATTGAACCTAAGGCCTTCACACTGATTCGGTTAACTTTTACCTTACCACCATAAGGTATGATCTAGTCATTGATTTTACTTGATCACTTACTATTACATTAAATTTGATATGTATTGTTTTATATCCAATAGTAATATTGTATAGATTTATATTATAAACATATCCTGTACTAATAATTTCTAACAGTTTCCTAGCCTTACATCTGAAAGGGATAAAGGTTTTCCTTGTTCCTCTAAGCTTTCACTGAAAAGTATTTACTTGCATTTTATATTTCTGAAAATTGATTATATTTTGTCATTTAAATTTCCTGGCCTCTTCTCTAGAAAGCCACAGCCTTTTATTTCACATTCATGCCCCAAACTCAATTTCCACACTCTATGACAGTCTCATCTACTTTTCATTGCTTTTATGCAGCTCTGAAATTAACTAACTTTATATCTTGTTAGCTTGCCCAGCATAGTCACATCTGCAGACTTAATGAGCAATCTCGCCATTCCATCACTGGGGAAGACGCTCAAGTATGAAGTCTCTCCCCCGACACACACACACACACACACACACACACACACACAAATAACAGGTACATAAAGATAGATGAGAGAGGAGATTCTCAATAATAACCCATCTGCTTCCTGGACATTTTTGTGTTATGCTATTTGTGTTGTGTTATTTCGCTGACAAAAAAATAATAATTACTATTAGATTTTAACCTTTCCTGAAACTGTGGGACAGAGTGATACTTGATCAACAACAACAAAAATGTTAGATGCCATCTACTTGCACCTAGATTGTACCTTATTGAAAACTGAGCTTGCAGTCTACAGCATCAGAGGCAGAGAGTGCCCCACTGGTCCTTTGGATCTCAGGAGAGACACCAAGACATGGGAGGAGTCTGAATTGTTAGCTTGTTTTTAATATAAACCAGGCTACTTAAGTCTGAGTGAGCTTTTTTTATTTGAAGGGTTTTTTTTCTTTTTTCTTTTTTATTAGTACATATTTGTAGATAATGTTTATCATTCTTGTGTGATGCTGGAACTGTACATATCTTATTTCCTGTTTTTCATCCTTTTTCCCTCCCTTCTCTCACCCTCCCTCCATCTCTTGATCCCCTTTCCACTTGAGAAAGATGTATCTCCTTACCTCCTATTATCTTTTACTTTGTTCTTTATTTAAAATTTGGATTTCTCACGTAGAGAAACCATATGATATTGAAGCTTGTGTGTGTGATTTATTTCACTTTTTCTTAGAGAGCAAAACTGAGGTTAACTCTCAGTCTCACTTGGTGCTTCTCCTTTGGAACCAGTATTATGGAAAGAGCAAGTAATTGAAGGAACAAAAAAGGAGCCTCTGAAGCCAGAAGTCTAGGTTTCCTGCTTCCTCCACAGCTTCTGAGCATCATCTATATATTGACAGGAAGGACTTACCCTGAGAAGCAAGTCGGTCTCAGGATGTTAGGAAAACTAAAGCACAGAGGAGTAGACAAAGATTGAACATATTTTTGGAAAGTAATCAGATAATAGCAGCATCTGCTGTTTCAACCAGAAATCCAGATCATGTTTTATTGAATGACATTATGGCAACAGTTATCAGTACTATCAGTGAAGTGAATGTCACACTATAGAACCTGCAGCTGAGGAACAGAGGCAGGAAATGACATACCACCAAGATCAACAGAACAAGGATAATGAAAATTAATGTTACATTTGGGTCACCCTATAGACTGCATAGGGGTACAGAGATAAAGTAGGTGGCCTTTCACTCCACCCTTCAGCCCTAGCATTTATGACTTTACGGAACAGGTGGCTTCTCAGAAATAAACCTGACTTGATATATTAAAATTTGACCTCTAGCTAACATCCACCTCTCTGGAGTCAAGTCTGTTAAAGGTAATACTCAAGAAAAGTTAACATAAGAGAGGACCAGGTGTTCACTGACCTAAGTGTCTACTTCTAATAGACTACCAGATCATTCATGAATAAAGTTACCATTATCTGACACCCACTGGGCACTTCGTAAAATATTAAGTAAATAGAAAGAAAAAAGAAGTATTTTCACCAGCCAAAGATCAGCTGAGTATCTCTGATCTATCTTTACTGGCTGGATATTTTTGCCAAGAGCCCCTAATCAGCCAACAGGGGAAAACATTTGAAGCAGGAAAGCTCCTGATATATTCCTGGTATTTTAGCAGAAGTCCAGAAATGAAAAAAGTATTCCAAAAATCATCTCACTTGTGTCCTTCTTATTACCAAGGATGGGGAAAGAGTATTTACCTAAGCTTCTGGGTCTCCTCACCACCATATAATTCCATAAACACCATGTTGCCATAGATAAAATTATCTCCATCCAGGATTCTTTCTCCTATCCCCCTCTAACACTGCATTGACCTCTGGCTCTCTGGATTTCCAGTCCTCTCTACCTGGACCAAGGAGAAAATTGAGTGGCTGACTGTAGCAGCCAGGATTGCAAAGAAGCTGTCATTTCTTTAAAATCAGGGCCACCACCGATAGGGGTAGTAGGCAGTCGAAATTTACAGACTGTTCTTACAGTTAATCCATCTTGCCAGTGTTTTGGTGTCTGGACATGCTTGTATAGAAACCCTGCTTCCAGTAAATGCCAGTGAGCAGTAAGTAGATTTTTCCATTTGTGCATTCATCAAGCAATTAAAAAGCAATCCTCAAATTGTAGAACATTGATCTCTGTTCTCAAGAAAATTACCATCAAAGACCTCTGTCTCTCTCTGTTGTTGTTTTGTTTTGTTTTGTTTTGTTTTTCTGGTACCAGGGATCGAACTCAGGGCCTCATGCTTGTTAGGCAAGCACTCTAACCACTGAGCTAAATCCCCAGCCCTGTCTCTATCTGTTTAGATCTTTTTAAATATTGGCCTTGGTTTCTATTCTTTTTCCTCCATGTGTTGTGTAAGTATTTCAAATTTCCAGTCATGCAGATGAAGTGTCTCCACACTGCATGACCCCAACCCACAGGTTGCTCCCTATTAACATTAGTCATGTTCTTAAAGGCTGTCCTCCAGCCTTCCCCATGCCCATCTGCCCAGGTAAGACTGGTTTTCTTCTGCTAAACTGGCTAGGTGCTCTACCTCACAGGCGTATGTGAATCCAGGATTCATACACCTTGATGTGGGTCAGTTAGAGAAACTGTGCCAAGGACAATCCTGCGCACTTTCTCATTATATCTCATTTGGTTTCCATAGCAATCCTATGAAGTAAAGACAATCTTGTTTTAAGATCAAGAAAACTGGAGCTCAGGAAAGCTGAGTAACTTCTCCTGGGTCACACAGCTAAGCAATACATGAATTTTCCAGATGTTGAAATGCACATTTTTCCCACCTAAATTCTTAATTTGCTCCCTAGGATTGAGGTTCCGTTTGATATTTGAGCCACAATCTAAACCTGTTACACCACAAATCTAAACTTAGATTTTCTGTTAAATAGTTACCACTAACTATACTATTTAATCTCAATTCTGGATGAATTCACTCCTCCCTGACATGCAAGAGACAAGCATTCATCAATTTCATCCTCCTCATTAGACTAGACCTACCTCCCTTGAGAACAAAGCTGACATTTAAAGTATAATAACTGCTGTTTCCTTTGGCATAGCCCAGCTCCCACCCGGGACAGGGGCTGACCTGATAGAGAATCAAGAATGCCAGGTTACTGGGCCAACTACCCTATATATATGCCCCCCCCGGGCACAGAAATATATTTTCATGTTGACTTCCACTTTAATTTCAGATAAACATGTACTAATTTTAATTGCTCTGTAATTGGCAGTGGATTCCTAACTCTTTAATTTTCTCTGCCCTGGTTTCTTTGTCAAATAGTTAATGATGTGTAAAATAACCAGATGGACCCTTACAGCTTGCTTCTTGGGGAAGCCCCTTGGCTAATCAATTTAGCAAATTACGGACCACTTTTTTTTAAAAGAAAATCATCCAACATATTGTTGCATGTAGATTTTTTTTCATATCAGTTTTCATAAGCCAGACTACCCTTGTGGTGCAGACAAACGTCAGTTCCCAGAAAGGATCACTTATCTTGTGAGCACAGAACTTGGTGGGAAATGAAAGAAAATGCAAAGCTTGAGTTCCCACAAAGTCTGAGAACAAACACTTCAGAAAATTAAATTCTGTTTACCAGGCATTTCCACTCAAACGGCAGGTTGTTGGGCTAGAAAAGTAACATCACATAGGTGCATCTACTTGATACACTTGCTTTAGAACAAAACAAATTAAGTGTAAAGGAAAGGTGCTACGACACAATGACGAGAGCAGAGGATATGTCATATGTGCCAGAGAAGTATGAGAGAAACAGCATTAGGATGGGAGGTAATAATCGAAAAGCTGCTTTTCTTCATTTAAAGCTGTCAGGATAGATGAAATGGGAAAACATTTGGAGTTTGATCCTCTTTTGCTCTTCCCAAATGAAAAAGCAAACCTGTTTTAGTGAAAGCCTAATTGACTGGAGTATGTTTTACTCTTACGCAACTTCCAGAAAATTGAAAAGGCATTTGTCATCCCAGTTTCCTGCAGCATGCATTATTGAGCTGTTTCACTCCCTCTCTGCTGTGCTGTAGGAAAAGTATTTAAAGTATTGACATTTGCATTTTGACTGTAAGTCTGACAGGCGATTTCTTCCTGATAGCTCAACTGGTTGCATTGTTATTTTTGTTTTTTACAACATCCGATATTATTAAACTTGTGCCTGTCAGAGTGCTTCAAAAGAAAGCAGATTGTCAATTCCTTTGGTACATCTAATTTCATACAGTAAATCTAAAAGAATGAATGAACACTCCTTGTAGCATCATACTTAAATACACATTTTCAAGAAAAATTAAATCTAACAATATTCTGATTACTTTAGACAAAAGAGAGTATTCTGGAAGCCTGGCAGTTTTTAACTGTTCTTGTTTGTCTCTGATCTTTATAGAACCATTTCATCAGACATTCACTTTCATCACTGAAGGAATAAATGCAGTATGGGATTCTCAATGGTTCCTCTGAGCTTCTTATTTTTAAGTCTTTCTGAATTCTACCTCTACTCAGCCACCTTAGCCCAAACCCAAAATTTTCCATTTCAAAGCTCATTTTATATTAAGATACCCGTAAAGTATCTTCTATTAGACATTTTCTGCAGGTTCACTTATTAGTAGTCAGAAGTCATAATAATTACATTACACCGAAGGTATGGAAGATATGTGTGTATCTACATCTATGTACATATGCACATACACACACACAAAAAGCTTGAAATATCCAGCGCTTGTTAAACCTAACTATGTATGTATAAACAAAACGGGATGGAACTTCTCGAGGAAGTTGCTACTGGGCTGCAGACAGATCACAGTCAGTGGTTAATTATGTATGACCCCACTGCTACAAGTCATGTTACAACCCTGTAAAATGCAGCTGAGCACTTTATTGGAAGGTATATTTACAAAGAAATTCAAGATCCTAGGTTGAAATCTATGGACATGGGTTACAAAATGTTATTAGTGGACCTGTCTGTTACTAAACTCATTTCTGAATATTCCTCCATCCCCAGGCAGGCCGCTCCTGATTCTCAGAAGCATTAATAAATCAAGGGGCTTGTCAGTTTAGAACAGAAGACACAGAACAAACCTTTAAACTTAATGGTGCATTCAGGTTTTATTTTTTTAACCTATTTTCTATATTCAATCTGTCTCTTCACTCCAATTTTTATGTGAGGATCGAATTTATATCCCTTGACTTTCTTTCAGGGAGGGATTTATTTCTTGTTCAAACTGTGTGCTGTCTTAGGAGTTAACGCATGGCTCTTCCCTGTGGCTTGAGAAGTCTCTGTCTTCAGAGATTAGTGGGACCACATTTAGTCACTATCCTTCTCAAGAATCTCGTCAACAAAAGAAATAAAAATAACAACAAAAAAGAATTTCATCAAATTGTAATGCAAATAAACATTCAATGGGAAAATGGGAAGCACCACTAGCCCACTCCTTGTGCCCTGAAGTGGTTTTCAGGGGTTGAGGTGGGAGTACTAGAGATTGAACCTAAGGCCTTGTGCATGCTGAACAAATGGACTCTACCACTGAGCTTCGATCCTGCCTTGACATGGCTTTCTTTAGTGGATGATAATAAAACTAGAGTCTAGCATAGTTAGATAACAATCTTGGACCCTTCTTGATTTGGAGATGTTGAAATAGCATGGACTACTATCCCACTCTTCTATATCAACCATAAAGAAACTATAGAAAGAGACAAAGTAGAGATAACAAGAACTAGCAAAATATTCCAAGGAATTCTAAAGGACAGCAAAGACTGTCTAGACCAGTGGTGGCAAACCTGTGGCATGCGTGTCATCACGTTTTACTTTTATTACAAAAGATGTTAATGTAGAGTTGTTTTCTGTAAACTAAAACCTCAGTATTCAGGTTTAGTTGTAGTGTTGGCACTTTGTGATAAGTAAGTGGGCTTTGGGTTGCAGTTTGGCACTCTGTCTCCAAAAGTTTCTCCACTGCTGGTCTAGACTATGGAACAGACACTTAGGGAGAAGAGGAGTGTTGTGTGACTGCAGCCCTGAAGCAGACCTGGTAAGAGGTAATAGTGAGAAGAAAAGAAGTTAGGAGAAAGCGTAAGTTCTGTCCTTACCTTCTCCTCTTATATTCCTTAGAAAGTTCATTGCATTATCCTTCTGCTTAAATACAACCCAAGTTGAAGGCTGCTTGTATTGGTGAGCAAAATCAGGTCAGCACACAGCTCTGCAGAGTGCACAGTTATTGACGTTGGGTGCGGATGACCAGCTGCCCTCCATCAGGGGAGAGGGTGAAAGAGTCAGAGTGAGCATGGGTCCAGAAGTTCTGACTGTGGGTCTGTACTGCACAGGAACTTACACACCCATGACGGGGTTTGCAGGAGGATGTTCAATTATCACATTCACCACTGTTTGTGCTTGTGAGAAACTGGAAATTACTTGATAGTCCTTCACTGGGAGAATGTATCGAAGATAAAGAGATGTTTTCCATGTTAGCCCACAACTACCTACAGCAAGCATCCCCGGGAGTGGCAGAAGCCTCTATCCCTCATGAAAACTAAGCCCAGCAGTGACTGGGGTACTCTTATCTATTTCCTCATTAATCAAAGTCAGCCTAGACTCAGTTTGGGAGCAAACTGATAGAAGTGTGAATACAAGGTCACATGGTTTACTCCGGAGCCACCATTAGGAACTCCATATCATAGCTAGTAAGCCGCAAACCTCCAATTTGATATCACATTGCTTTTAACCTCCAGATTTTGTTTTTATTATGCTGTCATTGTCAACATCACCAACATCACAGCTAACATTTACTGAGTGTTTTTTATGTGCTAGAACGTTTTTAAAATATTATATTACCTCATTTAATCTTTCCAAAACCCATTGAGATAGATAGCCTGTGAGATAAGCAGACAGAAGAGATTCACAAAAGAAAAAATATAAATTTTGTTGAACACTGATATTTTTACGCAGCACAGGGAGCTTCATAGAAAAGTGAAAACCTCAAAGAAGTAGTTAGATGTGAGAGCTTATACACTATTCTAACAAAGGGTGATAAATTTGTGAAAATAAATAAACAGCAAATGACTAGACAAAGGAAAGGTGTTTGGACTTCTTGGGGCAGGGAATTGTGGGAAAGTGACTAAGAAATATGTGGGGGAAACTAATGAAAGATAAAAATATTTTAGTAGGAATCATCTGTGTAGACACACCAATCCTTCATCGCAGATGATAAGAATATATTCTTCTTCATGATACTGAGAGAACATCTCTCTGTCTTAATAACTGTCTCATCATTGAGATGTGAAACTCAGTACTCACAACTCTAAGGAGGACAGGTTCGTTTAAGCTCAGAGTTTGTTGAGGTGTCAGTCCATAGGCTGCTGAGCGGCGTGGTAGCAGTGATGTGGTAGAGGGGCAGGCAGAGAATTGCTCATGGTGTGGCAGGCAGGAAGCAGATAGACATGAAGGGAAGGGGAGAGAGAAAGACCTCCCAGGCCCACCCCCAGTGATTCTCCTCCTCCCACTAGGCTTCTCCTCCCAATACCACGCTTAGCTAGAAACTCATCAGCAAACTAACCCACTATTGTGTGTCCCTCCCCCATAACCCAATCACCTCTCCAAAGTCTTGCCGCTGAGTACATGAAGCTTTAGATAGGAACATATTCTCATGGGAAATATTTGCCCTGCTGTTCGGCAGAAAGGGTAGGGCAGAGATTTCCTCCAGTATCTGCTGTTTCTCAACTGCCTTGAGCTCAGAATATCGATACACCAACACAGCACATTTTAGAGATACTTGTTTTAATCCCTTTCACACAACAAAACCCCAAGCCTGTCAGAGCCAAACACTTAGACTAGGAGATAGTAATTTCTCAAAAGATTGCTTCAGAATGCAGAAAAAAAGAGTACCTGACTCTCCCTTTCTGAATCCCCACTCATTCCTTCACTCATCCATTCAGTGTGAATTCTGTGTGCCTCATAAGGATGCTGTGTACAGTGTCATCAGCAGTTTTTTTAAGCACTTTGTTAAATGCTTAGGAAAAGAGATGTAAGGCATGTAGTGGGGATCTATGTCAAATTAATAATTAGGTGTGGCCTGCATGGACTCCCCCAGCAGAGTACCATTCTGGAATAGCAGTCAAGAACCCTGCAAAAGCAAAAGGGCTCACTGGGAGCCAAGAATAGGACCAAGAAGGAAACACTACTTACCTTCACATTGTGGGTTCCTCATTGTAAATCTTAGTTCACCACATAGCAATTGGACACATTACCAGTAACAAAAAAATAACTGAATAAAAAAATCTTTGCCACTGGAGATTTCACCACAAAACAATACGACCATGGATACAACAGTCCAGGAAGCAGCAAGAACAGGCTTTGGAGCTCAAAGACCTAAGCCGAACTGTTAAAGAGCTGACTTAAAACCTGAACAGCCTGCCACAAGTCATGACCTAGAAACTTGAAACTGTTTCTTTGTCTATAAATTAGAACACTAAAACCTGCCAGGAAAACTTAAATGAGAAAATATATGAAAATACTTAGCAAACGTTCCAGCACTATTAATTGCTAAATAAATGGTAGCTACTATTATCATCAATTTCATTACTTTAGGGAAATAAACATCTTATTCGGGGAGGCGAGGGGTGGATCTAATTAAGTTTGCAATACTGGGGCTAAAGAAAAACAGGGCAGTTTTGCAAACAGCAGTATACTACAGCATTTTAGAAGGGAAATCTGATTCATTCTGTGTCTTTGAATTTAACATCTAATTCTAAGTGAATGGCAAAAATTGAAAGAAATATTTTCCAGGTAATAAAAAGGACCTTGTTCTATAAGTGTAAATATAGTCTACATGATAAAAGTGGTGACTGGAATCTAAAAAAAAAAAACAAAAAAAAAAAAACAGATACTAATTTTGTATTTGCTACTTTCTAGGGAGACATTTAACATTGTTGAGTCATGGTTTTACTGTCTCTAAAGGAAAATATAACAGTTAATCAACTTTAAGTGCAATGTATAATTGATTTTGTACTAATACCTAGAAGAAATAGTTTCTGGTTAGAAACTACTGTGTAAGTCTACTTAAATGTTAAAGTAATAGGTTTGCTGGGTGTTTTACTCTTAACTAAAGGTGTTGTTATTTACAAATAGTATAATCTTAAATTTTGGAGATAGATCTGTCATAATACTAAAACGTTTTGCAATCAGAGAACTTCCAGAATCTTCAAATTCAGAAAATTAGGGAATATGTTGGATTTTATTGTTTGGTTGGTTTTTATGGTGCCAGGCAAGCACTCTACATTGAGATACATTCTCAGCAGTAAAATGTTGGAATTAATTACACAAACAAAAAAACACATAAAATAAAAAAATATTGACATAAAGACATAAAACAAAAAAATTAAAAATTATTTGTTCCTTTACTTCAACAAATTTACTAAATGCTATTGTGTCATAGCTTCAGCCAATGCACACATAAAAAATTACTACACTTGATCTTAGCCAAAAGGCCAAGAAGCGATTGCACACATAAAAAAGGTATAGTCTCAATTCCCAAGATGTTTAAAATCCAATATGTTTAGCAGTAAATTTACATTTTCACATAGTTATGATACTTTGTAAGTTTGTATTTGACAATCCAGGTAATCGATTCATAAATATGTATGTCTTTTCTGAGTAATAAAGTACTGAATTTTAAAATATAAATTCATCTTATTGTTTGACATCTACCCACAATGTTCTGAGTATAATTCTTCATTTAAAATTGATTCTGCACAGCCAGACATGGTGATGCATGCCTGTCATGCCAGCTATCAGGAAGCCAAGGCAGAGGACTGAGTTCAAAGCCAACCTGGGTTACAAAGGTACTGTAACACTAGTGTGAACTACATAGTAAGATCTTGTCTCAGATAAATAAAGAAACTGATTGTACACCCTTACACTGTACCCTATTCAAGTGACCCAAATGCTTTTTGTAAAAGAACAGGCTAAAAACTTTCACTGATGTTGTAAAAGTTGTCTTAGTTACTTTTCTCATTACTGGGACAAAATATCCAACACTCACAAGTTAAAGGAGGAAAGATTTATTTTACTTCACAGTTTGTAGAGGTTTCAGTCCATGGTCAGCTGGCTCCAAGCCAGGGCAGCACGGCAGAGAAGCATCATGGGGGAGAAACAGTCCATGGCAGGGCAGGAAGGAAACATCAGAGTAGCGAGTTTCCCTTTCCCTTCTGTTCCATTCAGGCTATAAATCTAATGGTCGGTGACCATACAGACCCAGGGTGGGTCTTCTATTATCCACACTCAGAACTATGCTAAACCAGTCAGTGGACCAATTTAGTTAATCCATATTCACACACCCTAGATCCAGCCACCTCTGAAAAGCCCCACCTTTGAGCAAGCAAGGCTTTGCAGGGACATTTAGATACAAGACATAACAGATTAATAAATATATAATGCAAACTAGAAATATTTCTGTAGAAGCATGAATTTTAAACAGCTCTTCTCAGACACTGAAAATGTAGTGAATTCATAGAAATCACATATATTTAAGAACACTCATGCCTCCTTGCCCGAAGTTTCACTTTTTACAGTTTCAGTGATCTGTGGTCACCTGCATTCCAGAAGTATTAAAGATACTCACATTTATAAATTGTTCTGTTTTATCACTGCTGCTACTCTCCTACTGTGCCTAATTTATAAATTAAACTTCATCAGAGGTATATATGTAGAAGAAAGAGCAAAATATATATGTAAGGTTCAGTGTTACCCAGTTTCAGGAATGTAGTAGAGGACTGCCATAGCAAGGGATATTGATTTTTTTAACTTTTATTTCAGTGGTACATTTTAGATATACATATGATGACATTCGTCATAGAGAATTTGTACCTTCGTCATAGGGAATTTGTGCCTGTACATGATATATCTTGCTGCTTCTTTTTTTCCCATTCCCCTCCCCTCCCTTCAACCCTCTTCCCCTCCTTATTTACAAAAGCTTTGTTTCCATTTTTTTTCCTTCTATTCTTTTTTATTTCTTGTCCCTCTCTTCCTTTTCCCCTCCTGTTCCCTTGTTCCCCTTCCCATTTGAGCAATTTCTTCCTTTTCCCAATATAATACATTGTAGTCTCTAGGGGTATCGATTTTATCAGGCTTTATACTGCATTCATAGAAAATGTAGGCTCAAGGATCTTTAGAACTCAGTTCTCATAATTTGATTCAGCAGAGCTCAACCTCAGAGTCCATATTAAATTTCAAACCAAAGAAAGACCAAAAACTGAACTTCGAATGAGGAAGAGAAGCAAGAGGCAGGAGGCCAATGCAGGAAAATGGGCTCAGGAAGGAGCAGGAGCTGGGTGTGGTTGGGGAACACCTGTAATCCCAGCACTCAGGAGACTGAGGCAGGAGGATGACGGCCAGTTCAAGGCCAGCCCGGGCAACATAGTGAGTTTACAATCAGCCTGAACTATATAGTGAGACCCTGTCTTAAAAAACAAAAACAAAAAAGAAGGAACAGGAATACCAATGATAAGAAAAAGATGTGTTCATTTTAACCACCCTCTCCTTACTAACAGAAGTCTAGCTCAAGGTGTAAAATTTCCAGTTTACAATGTACAAAGTAGAAACACCATTCATAAGGAAAATTGATTGCTGAGTAATTTGTTTTGATGTTATTGTTGTTTATTGTTTTTGAAGACAGGGTCTTGCTAGGTGGCCCTGGAGAACCTCAAACTTGTGATCCTCCTGCCTCAGCCTTCCTTATATGTGGCTCCAATAAAGATGCATTAAATACCAACATAAAATCGGACACACATGTTTAAATACCGCATAGTTTCTCTGGTGTGAGAAAATGAAGTGTAAATAAAGACTAAAATGTATTATATTGGGAAAGGGAAGAAAGTGTCCAAATGGGAAAGGGAACAAGGGAGGGGGAAAGGAACAGAGGGACAAGAGAAATAAGAAATGGAAGGAAAAAATGGAAACAAAGCTTTTGTAAATAAGGAGGGAGGAGAGGGTGAGGGAAGGGGAATGGGAAAAAAAGAAGCAACAAGATATATTATGTACAGGTACAAATCCCCTATGATGAATGTTATCAATATGTATATTGAAAATGTACCATTAAAATAAAGTTTAAATAAATAAATAAATACCAACATAAACATTGACCAATTTTCCAACTGCTGCCATTTAATTTAGTATAGATTTCAATGTAATACTGTAAATCCTACAGGAAGAATAATTAACTAGTAAACTACAGAGGGACTTATATGAAAATATTTATTTTCTTTCCATAAATACTATTTTAGAATTAGTTCATCATATTAGAAAATTCCTCTCTGTTCTAATTAAGGCATATTAGATATGCATGAATTAACATTGGCAAGATAAATTCCAAATAAATTAATAACTATTAATTATATGAAGAGACAGCAGAAAATTTGAAAAAAATTAAAATACAGTTTGGGAAGAGCCAGCACCTTGTTTATTCAACCATGAAGAGTTGGCCTGTTGTTTTCTTTCATACTTTTAATGGTCACATGAATTTATATTATGTCAACAGCTTTCTGTCATTTATCTGCCTTTATTTCCTCTCTACTTTCCTCATTTTGACAAAATATCGTTTATTGAGATTTTTTATCAATTATAAGAATATGAATGTGTTTAAGCACCCACACTGAGTATGACTTTATACTAGGAAATGGCGTAAGTCTCAAAATCCATGGAAGATGTGTCTTTAAACTCTGATTTCCTCAACTTCTCAACTGTGTAACATAACTGTTATCATCCATTTTAAATTACAGTTATTGAAATAAGATACTTAATGACTAGTCCCTATAATTAAGAAGCAATTAACCTTCTACAAGATAATACCAGCGTTAACTCTGTTTACAAAGCATTTTTAAAGTTGTTTTTTGCAATGGGCTACATAAAAGAGGGCACCTGATATACTACTTTTTGTTTGTTTTTGAGACAGGATTTTCTTAGGTAGTTCATATTGGCCTTCAACTCACTATGGAGTTGTTACGTCTTGTGTCTAGATGTCCCCGCAAAGCCTCACGTGCTCATAGGTGGGGTTTCTCAGAGGTGGTTGGATCTAGGGTGTATGAATGTGGATTAAGAGTGTGATACTGGGATTAAGGGTGTGTGGTACTGGATTAGTATACTAACTGGTTTATCAGAGTTCTGGATGTGGGTAACAGGAAACTGTATTCTAGGTGTGGATGGCACCACCCAAAAAGTTTATAGCCTTAATGGGGTAAAAGGGAAAGGAAGTTTGCTGCAGCTCCTGCTGCTCCTGTCTGCTCTGCCATGGACTGTTTCTTCCATGCTACTCTGCCTCAGAACCAGCTGACTGTGGACTAAAACCTCCACAAACTGTGAACTAAAATAAACTTTCCTCCTTTAATTTTGGATGTCAGGCATTTTGTCTCAGCAATGAGGACAGTAACTAAGACCAGAACCTAGTTGGCCTCACACTCATGATGATCCTCCTGCCTCTACCTCCCCAGTACTGGGATTACAGACATGCACCACCATGCCCAGTGAGATGGACGATTACGTGCAGTAGGAATACAGTTGCTGTCAGGAATTTTTTAAAAATTAACAACTCCTCCCAAAGCAGCATGGTATCTCTTGGTACTATTAACAAAATATTAGTTAATTTTAAACATCTATGCATATATTTCATTGAAATACAAATGCTCATTTGTTTTCTTTTACAATGTAATACTTAGGAATCTAGTGACAGAGCTTTGAAAGAGTCACACAAAGTTGTTAGTGACTAACTACAAATTTTGGATATAAACACATATTCTACAAAAGTTTGTCCTTGGGATAGTCTCAGTAGGATGTTCAATTTGTAAACTTTTACTTTGTATAAATTATCAAATACGTAACACACAGTTAATGTTACATACTGGGTAAAAAAAATTTTAAAATTAGTTTTAGATTTAGAATTGCACATAATTCTTATAAAAGTCAGCATTACATTAATGAAGTACCAGGCAGCTTTTCCATGTGAACACTAACACTTGCATGTTCATACACTGGCACGAACCCACGCCAACCACAGTGGAGCACAGAAAAATGCACATTCCCTCCAGGGCAAACACACAATGGCCTTCTGTGGTATTCTGAATGGCCACATCACACCTGCCAGCATGTGTGTGCCCACATGCATGCACACTTCCTTCGGAATGACTGTGACAGGAAACACCCCTGTCCTTCCTCTTCCAAGAGCCCTACTTATAGCTGAGAAGCTGAGAATCCCGACAGCCCCCTTCTACATTAGACTTCAGGTAGCGATGGCCAATATGAAGCGGCATCACCGTTGGGTTTAAGCCAGCAGCGTTGTTGGATCACACTGCATGGGTCTAACACATCACTCTGCTGATTATCAGCTGTGTGTCCCTGGATACGACATTTAATCTCTAGCCCCCAGTTTCCTCTTCTTACAAAAAGATATCATTTTAACCACATCATAAATGCTTTATAAGAACTAAGCAAACTTAATATATGTGCCACCAAAACGAGCACAAACTAAGCAAACTTAAAATGGTAAATAAATAGTGATATTACCTTTCCTTACTGTGTATGTATGGGCATTTATAGACATGCATACATACATATACTCGCTAAACTATTACAATGACCATAATGTGTATTTATTTAAATATGCATCTGCATATCAGTATATTTATATGTTCATAAATACATATACATAAAGACATATAGTGTAGATCTATTACATATGTAATACATCAGTGGTTAGCAAACTTTTCCATAAAAGTTAGATAGCAAGTATTTTAGATTTGAAGGCTATAAATTCCTTTTTTTTAAATTTTATGTTATTGGTACATTTTAGATATAATGATAACACTCATCATAGGTAATTTGTACCAGTACATGATACATCTTGCTGCTTCTTTTTCTATATTCCCCTCCCCTCCCTTCAACCCTCTTCCCCTCCTTATTTACAAAAGCTTTGTTTCCATTTTCTTCTCCTTCTATTCTTTTTTTCTTCTTGTCCCTCTGTTCCTTCCCCCCCCATTTGAACAATTTCTTCCCTTTCCCAATATAATACATTTTAGTCCTTATTTACCACTTTCGGTTTCTCACAGCAGAGAAACAAAGAGCTTTTTAAACATGTGTGTTCAGTTTATTTCACTTAAGAGTATGGTCTCAAAATGCATACATTTATCTAGAAATGTCTCAAACTTATCATTCTTCATGGCAGAGTAGTACTCCATTGTATTAAAAAAAAACACATCTTCTTTATCCATTCACTGGTTGATGGGTGTTTGGGCTGTTTCCATGATTTAGCTATTACAAACTATTGAAGGCCACAAGTTTCTATCTCACGTATTCTCCACTGCTATAGTAGTGCAAAGCTACCACAGACATAAACAAAGGAGCCTGGCTGTATTCCAATAAAACCGTATTTACAAAATTAGTTTTAGATTGCCTTTGACCAATAATTTTCCAAACCTTGGTATAGATAATATGGGTAGTATAAATACTCTGTGTGGATATATACAAACACACACACACACACACACACACACACACACACACACACACAAGTATATGGCTCAGATATGAGCTTTCTAAAGTTTTCCTTGGTATATTCTTATAAAGTAGTTGAATGTCTGTGTTCTTGCTAAAGGGTCTTGCGATTACACTTGGAAGGCTGAGGCAAGAGGATCACAAGTTCAAGTCCTGCTTGCAACTTAGTGAGATCCTGTCTCAAAATAAAGGGAAAAAGGGGGCAAAGGAACTAAGTTCAATTCCCAGCACTGAAAAACAGAAGCAGACTGAGAGGGAGACTTGTGAATGTTCACTCAGTTGAGCCTTGGAGAAATGTATCTGAGTATTACACATAGTTGGAGACTGTTTTCACAAAAGACAAGTTCTTCCATTATTGCAGCATAATTTTCCAAATGCAAATTTTTTTCCAATTGCAAATTTTTGCAATATCCTAACAATGCAAAGATGCCCTACACTGGTATTGATAATAAAAAGTGAATAATGTATAGTAATTAATGTATAGTAATTTAAGAGTAATTCACTTTTCGATTTTTTAATAATTTTTAAGCACACACTAAATGCTAGAGACTAAATTAAGACTTTGATGTACTTTATATAAATACTAATACCTACAACATAAACTGACGTTGCCCTAATTTTTTTTTCTTTTTTTTGGTGCTGGGGATCAAACTCAGGCCCTTGTGCTTGTGGGGCAGGCACTCTAACCACTGAGTTAATCCCCAGCCCCTAGTTGCCCTAATTTTAAAAACAAAAACATCAGTTTGCCTAATAGCTGTCCAGACTAAGAAAGAACAGATGCATGGCCAATTCTGTTTTCTGTTTATATGGTTATGGTATTATGCAGTTTAAAAATAATTATCTTATTCCTCAGATCAAATTTGCTCCCACTTCTCTCCAGCCCATTAGTCCACCTTGGATTTGAGGAAACCACAGCTGAGCGAAGAACACTGATTTGTCCCGGATTCTTCAGTGAGTAGTGAGAGGAGCTTGGGCACACTGCCAACTTGTACACTGAAAGAACGCACGAGAATCCCTCATTCCAGTCAATGCCGCCAGGTTCAGTACTTGGTTTAACTTTGCCCAAGAATGTTATAGAAAGTGTTTTTTAAAATATCAGACTTTGAGAATTCTTTCAAAGTCACACCTGTGACTTTGAATGAGTATCCTCTTAAGCCCACTTTGTATGTTCCTATTCTATTTATTTTTTCTTCATTCAAGTAGCTAATTTCCCCATGATTAGGACTTTGAGTAGAATTAATTCAGACGCTTGTCCCTCCACCCTGATCAGTCTGTCTCTTTGAAGCTGTTGCAGTCCCCTCTGTATACCTCCTTCCCGCCACCAGCTCCTGGGACAGACTGACTCCAGAGCCACTTAAATGCAGGCCTCTGCTCTTTGCCATAGCCCTAGGATGAATGATGTTTCCCAACAATTAGCATGTTGCTCTTAACACGGTGTTTTTAGAAAAAGCCCACAAAGAGAAATATCACCATGTTGAAGAAAATTAAATACCGAATTTCTTGCCTGTTTTTCTGCCTAGTGATTGAGTCATTCACATTCTTGACATTCATTGTGCTGTATTAATTTAAATATATCAAAAAGAGTTTAATTGAATTCTGAAAGTCTATATGATACCTGAATGGATTAATGCATTATTAAATTAATAGAAAATACATTTCCAATTTGATCCCTGGCACCCAAAAAAAAAATTAGAAAATATATTTCCGCAAGGATTTCAGATATGTTCAGCTATTAATTGTATTACTGTATGAAAAACACACAAAAATAGTCTCAAACTTTAAAACAACTAGTATTTACACTTACAGCAGACAACTTTTGTTTCATGTATATTAAAAAACAAACTCAACTGTCACTGTATTTCTCTGCGGCAATCGCTTTATTTTGTCAGAAGCGCACACCCAGGACTCTGACAGCCACCCAGAAGGCAACTCGTAATACCCTAAAAATATTTCACATACACCAAAATAACCAGGAGGCTAAAACAAAATGAACTCAATTACCACTTTCTCAAAATTATCTAAATCTTAAAGGATACCTTGATACATCTTTAGTAAACATACTTTCCTTCCCGTTATGTGATGATTTTAAAGGAAAAGAAGCCACTCCCACCCCAGCTTACACCACTGCACTTTATCAATAGAGGGCTTCTGGTTTTGCTTCCTTTATTGGTTTGTTCATGTTATTTATTTGTTTTGTTTTGTGGGGATAGATGATAGGCAGACAGACAGACAGACAGACAGGTAGATGGAGAACATTTAAATAACATTAGTTTGGTGTATATTAATTTCTAGTTTCCTCCAATTTGAATCATAATTCTCCTTTTGGCATTATTTTAATTATAAACAAAATCTTATTCCCTCTTCTGTTTCCTGCCAAAGTAAAATAATTCCTGGCATCTAATGGTTAATTAAAAAGCATCTTGAACTACACTATATGCCCTTCGATTAGTTTCTCACTCTCTTTTCAGATAGAAACACATTATACTTGAACATTTTAGCTATCGACTCACATAAAAACCAAACCCTGACAACACATGGTAATAGTTATCTAATATTTCTTTTTGTTTAGTATTTCTTGAATAATTATTGAATACGTGGCCTTGTCCTAAACATTGATCATGCTGTAGTAAATGAAAGAAACATGGTGCCCTCCCTTGGGATTCATAAACCAGTGAGAATGACTAAGAGTAATCAGAGTAATGCACAAACATGAGTTTTCAAATTGTAAAAATTTCCACAGAGAAACATTCTGGGTGCTGTGACAGAATCACAGGACTTAAATAGACAGGAGTAATGGGACGATCACATTGAGATGTCACTTGCTCTGAACTAGGATGAAGAATTACCTCTTGGAAACAGGAATAAAGAGCTTCAGGGAAAGAGAGCAGCCTTACAGAGTATGTTCCCGCTGTAGAAAAGAGCTGGATGGACTTGGAACACGAAGGGGTCTGGGTTGGCTTGGACAGAAGAGTCGGGGAGTGAGGAGAAGAGGGTGGAGAGGTGGGCAGAGATGTTCCAGTTTACAACACAGGATATGGCATTCTTATCCGACATGCAAAGTCAACCTTTTAGAGAATATTTTAATCAGGGAAGTGACAAAAACAAATATTCAGAAGGGCTGGGGATTTAGCTCAGTGATTAGAGTGCTTGCTTTGCAAGCACAAGGGCCTGAGTTCGATCCCCGGCACCAAAAAAAAAAAAAAAAAAAATATTCAGATATTTTTTGTATATAAAATTCATACATACTATCACTATGATTGTTTGTTGAAAACAGACAGGCTGACAATGGGAGAAACTGAGAGGCCTGTTGGATGGCTAATCTAGAATCCCAGTGGGGATAGTGGTCATTTGGATGAGGATAGCAGCAAAGAGGGAAGAGAGGGAAGCTAAATTAATAGATATTTTGGAGAAGGAACAGATGCACGCAATGGAAGGGAGAAAAGAAACAGAGACAATGCATTTGGTTTAAACCAAAACATTTGGTTTAAATAAAGAGCTTAAGTCTAAGACTGAATTTAAAAATAAAAAGAGAAGGTTGGAATTGCAGAAGGAAAAGGCACTGACTGTTGGTAAAAGACATTTTCTCCTAGTGCATTAAACACAAGGTGAAAATAACTAACAAAAGCCACTGTAGTTTATATCTGAACATTAGCCACGCAAGATCCTACTTCTTTAGTTACCTTGATTCATTTAAAGAGCCTTTTTACAACTCTGATAACAAGAAGTACACCCATCAGGGGTTTGGAACTTAGCTCAGTGGTAGAGCACTTGCCTAACAAACACAAGGCCCTGAGTTCGATTCCCAGCACCAAAAAAAAAAAAAAAAAAAAAAATTACAGCTATCAAAAAAGTAAGGAAGTATCTTTAAAAAGATGAGGATGTGTCAAAGGAACAAAAGAGTTACATTATAGGGGCTCTATCTGACTGAAAGCCAGATAGTATAAGCCCTAAAAGAAATGACAATAGCTGATTACAAGTCATAGAATTACGTTACAGTTCATCATACTATGTTGATATAAATAAGCAAATAAATGAAAAGGAAGAAAAAAAAACCATCCTTGCAGTAGAATTCCAATAATAAATATAGAATGAAAGACAGCGTTAGAAAACAATTGCCACTTGACAATCACCACTCTTAGGAGTTTGCAGTCAAAAATCACGTATGGATACTAAGTGATAAGAGTCACACATGAAACTATGGATCTTTGATGAGAAAAAAATACATAAACTTCTCACCAAAGTATCTTCATAGAAGACATTCATTAATTACAAAGAAAAATAATACATTTTTAGTAAAGAAAATGTGGTATTTATACATAGTGGAGAAGTACCGTGCCAAGATGAAGGATAAATTTAAGTCGTTTGTAGGAAAATAGATGCAGTATGAGACTGCAATGTTAAAGGAAATAAATCAGACATATTTGTTTAAATATCACATGGTTTCTCTTATATGAGAAACCCAAAGTATAGACAAATTAAATAGCAAAATAAAAGATGGACAATGAGAAACAGGGAGACACATCATTTGCAAAGGGGAAGGGGACCAAGAGATGGAAGGAGAGGAGAGGGGAGGAAAGTATGGGGGTGATAAAAGCATTAAAATGTGTCATGTACATGTACCGCTTCCCCACGATGAATGTAATCATGTACTGCAAACATGCACAATAGAATTTTTTTAATAAAAAGAAATTGACAGATATCACTTTAACCCAACCTTAACCCTAATCTCACCAAGACCAACAACATGTGCCTCCTGAATTGAACACTGAGAAGAAAATAGCAACACCCCCATTGCAGTTCCTATCAACATGCACGGCCTCAATCTGATAGACGGAAACATAAAACAGACTCAATCCGGAGATAGTTTATAAAATAACAGGCCCTTACTCTTTAAAAGATAAAATAATGAAAGGCCAAAAATGATTGTGGAACTATTCCAAATTGAAAGTTACCAAGTAGGGGCTGGGGATTTAGCTCAGTGATTAGAGTGCTTGCCTTGCAAGCACAAGGCCCTGAGTTCAATCCCCGGCACCACAAAAAAAAAAAAAAAAAAAAAAAAAAAAAAAAAAAAAAAAAAAAAAAAAAAAAAAAAAAAAAAAAAAAAAAAAAAAAAAAAAAAAAAAAAAAAGGTAAATAAAAAAAATAAAAAAAAAAAAAGAAAGTTACCTAGTAGATATAACAACAAAATATAGATTGTGATTATGGGTCCTATCTCATATTATATATCCATTGTGTATATTTATATTATATACATAATACATAATTTATTTATAAAATATTATATTTATAGATATGGGATCATGTTATGTATGTGTGACAATTTAAAAATTATGACACTGTGGTCTGTGGATTAGATAATACTATTCAACAGCATTCATCTTCTGATTTTGATTTGATTCTTATACTACAGTTTTAAAAGAGAATGTTCTTGTTTTCAGGAATTACTCACAGAATCATTTAATAATTTAGGAGTGTCCTTCAAGCAAACTACTTACAAGCATTTGAGGAAAAATCACACACACACAAACACTCACACAGATATAAATGTAGCTATACAGGTAAGCAGATAAATACTGCTGAAGCGAGTGTGTCTGGGCATTAACTGAGGGAATTTTAAGGAAAAGTATATGGGGATTCTATGTCCTTTTATTAAGTCTGAAAGTTTTTTTTTAATTCAAATATTTTTAAACAATATTATGAAAACAACAGAGCAATATTCCTTACAAATACAGACATGAAAACCATCGCCAAAATACTAATGAAGTATATGCAGCAAAATGTGAAAGGATTACACACTATGACCAAGAAAGATATATCCCAGGAATTTAAGGTTGGTTTAGCATACAAATAATGCAATCAATGGAATAAACCCCATTGATAGAAAAAGAAAGGAAATTAAAAACAATAAGCATTTGACAAAATACAACATCCTTTCATGACAAAAACACTGTAAAAACTAGGGATAAAAAAGAATTTTCCTAATCTCACAAGGGTGTATCTACTGAAAAACACAGCTAACATCATGCTTAATGGATTAAAAACTAAAAGTTCTTTCCCTAAAATCAGGAACAAGACAATGATGCCTCTGCTCACCACTTTAAGCAACATTATACTACAGTTTCTAGCCAAGGCACTTACTTTGTCAACAAAAAAGGTTAAAGCCTGATGTTACGGTTCACACATCATAATACCAGCACTCTGGAGGCTGAGGCAGGAGGATCACTACAAGTTGAAGGACAGCCTGGGCTACATAGAGAGAGAGAGAGAGAGACTCTGTCTCGAAAAAAAAAAAGAAAAAATTAGAAAGAAAAATATAAAATTCTCTTTATTTTCATATTACGTGAGTTGCTCTATAGAAAATCCTAAGGAAGCTGCTTAAAAATTATAGAAATTGCCTGCCTGACTGCCTCCAAGCGGGATTGTCAGCATCAGGGGCCTGCCTAGCCCCTGCCTAGTGTCCTAGACACAGTGCCGCAGTTCTCCTGACTTCACGAATACCTCAGACAGGTGAAAACCTGCTTCCCGGGCTTCCACAAACCACGCCCCCTAGCCCCAGTGACTGCACTGTGGGCCTCCCACCTGCCCACACATCAGCAGGGTCTAAATCTATTAACATGCATAAAATCTAGGACTCGACACCGCTGACACTATCTTCTGCTTGATCCCCACCTTTTCTTTTTTTTTCTTTTTCTTTTTTAGCTTTTCTTCATTACTTTCTTTATCTTTCCCCTTTTCCAAGCCACCAATACCAAGTAGAGCCAACCATGCCCTTGTCACTGAAGATAGTCCTGGAGACATAAAGGTCATAAGAGCCAAGAAATGCATATACCTAGAAGAAACCATAAGAACAGACATTTCCTAGGAAAACACTAAAACCTACCTTAATGTAACCTCCCACAAACAAAACATAAAATCAACATGGAGAACAAGCTAAAAGGGGTAAATTACATATGCATACAAAGAAAATGACAAGACATACAAGCAAAACACAACCTCAGACCCCCAGCTCACCCAGAGCAAAAACAGAGGACAATGACATAGAGGAAATCAGAAGCCACCCAATCAAACTCTCAGATATGATAGCAGCAGAAGTTGAAAACCAGATAGGCACAGCTATAGAGAACATCAGACTAGAAATAATTGTCCAAGTCAAAAAAGAGATGACAAACATAATGAAAGACCTGCTTAGTGAGTTCAGAGTAGACACAGATAAAAAAAAAAAAAGAGAAGCTTAGAAAAACAATGGAAAACTTCAACATTCAACTTAGCAAAGAAATGGAACCCGTGAAACAGATCCAAACAGATATCCAAGAAATAAAAAACTCGCTGGAAGTATATGCAGCCAATTGAATGAGAGCAAAGATAGAATCTCAGACCTACAAGACAGGTTAGCAATTAGTGACAATGAAAAGAAAGACCTCTTAAAAATAGCTAGAGAATATGAAAAATCACTACAACAGCTGCAAGATGATGCAAAGAAGAACAATACAAGAGTGATAGGAGTGAATGAAAAAGGAGACAATGCAAAGGATCCAAAAAGATTATTTACAGAAGTAATGACAGAAAACTTCCCAAGCATGAGAAAAGAACTTGATATACAGATAATTGAGGCATATAGAACCCCATTTACCCATAACCAAAATAAATCTACGCCAAGACATATAATAATCAAGATTGCAGAAATTCAGCAAAAGAACAGAATACTGAAATTTATTAGAGAAAAAAACCAAATCACCTATAAAGGTAAACCCATCAGAATCACAGTGAATTTCTCTACACAAACCCTTAAATCAAGGAGAGCATGGAGCAAAATATTTCAAGCCTTAAAAGAAAACAATCTCCAACCCAGATTGACATACCTGGCCAAACTATCTTTCAAATTCAACAATGAAATAAGATACTTCTATGACAAAGAACAACTGAAGAAAATTATGACCTCCAAACCACCTCTACAGAATATCTTGAAGGAGATCCTGGAAAAGGAAAAAGTTAATTATAATTACAAGGACACTAATAAAAACCCACCAGGTAAGACAAGCAGTTGAACTGAGGTGAAACACAAAACCAATAACAGAAAAGATAGATGGCAAAGATAAGTGAACTCATAACAGCCGTAACCATCAATGTAAATGGGCTCAACTCACCAATCAAAAGAAACAGGCTAGCAAAATGGGTAAAGAAAGAAGATCCAGCAATATGCTGCATACAAGAGACACATTTAACCCAAAAGGAAATACATAGATTAAAATTCAAAGGATGGAAAACAATATTTCATGCAACAGGAACCCAGAAAAAAGCAAGGGTAGACATCCTAATCTCAGACAAAGTAAACTTCAAACCAAGACTAACCAAGAGGGAAAAAGATGGTCATTACATACTTCTGAAGGGAAAACTCCAAGAGGATGAAATAACAATCACTAATATTTATGTGCCAAATATTGGTGCACCTAAATACATAAAACTAATATTAAGGGTCATGAAAGATCAAATGGACACTAACACAATTATAATGGGAGACTTCAATACCCCACTGTCACAAATAGATAAACTAGACAGAAAATTAACAAAGAAATACCAGAACTGGAAAAAAAAAAAAAGAAATATCAGAACTGAATCAACTCTGTGAACAAATGGACTTAGCAGATGTCTACAGAGTGTTCCACCCTACCACAGAGGAATACATATTCTTCTCAGCTGCACACGGATCATTCTCCAAAATAGACCACATAATAGCTCATAAAGGATACTTAAATAAATGTAAGAGAACTGAAATTATCCCATGCACACTCTCAGACCATAGTGCAGTCAAACTAGAATTCAATGGCAACAGAAACCAAAAAAAAACCACATAATATCCTTCTGAACAACAGTTGGGTCACAGAAGAAATTAAAGAAGAAATTAAGCAATTTATACAGTTAAATGATAATGACAAAACAACATACCAGAACCTATGGGATACAATGAAAGCAGTACTACGGTGGTGGGAAGTTTATCGCATTGAACTCCTACATCAAGAAGACAGAAAGAGCTCAAATGAACAACTTAATGTTGAACTTCAACCATCTAGAAAAAGAAGAACAAATCAAACCCAAAGGTCATACAAGAGAGGAAATTATTAAGATCAGAGCTGAAATCAACACAATTGAGACCAAGAAAACAATACAAAGAATCCACAAATCAAAGAGTTGGTTCTTTGAAAGACTAAACAAAATAGACAAACCCCTGGCCAATCTTATCAAAAAAAGGAAAGAAAAGACCCAAATTCATGCAATAAAAAATGAAAGGTGTGAAGTCACAACTGACCCGTCAGAAATCCAAAGGAACATCAGCACCTACTTCAAGGACCTATACTCGAACTAGACGGAAAACACGGAAGAAATGGACAGATTCTTAGAAACATATGAATTACCAAAACTAAACCAAGAAGAGATAAAAACACTAAATAACCCAATATCAGCCATTGAAATTGAAGAGGTAATTAAAAACCTACCAACAAAGAACAGCCCAGGTCCTGACAGTTTCACAGCTGAATTCTACAAGAAATTCAGAGATGATCTAATACCATTATTCCTCAAATTCTTTAATGAAATTAACAAGGAAGCAGTACTTCCAAAATCATTCCTGGAAGCAAGCATTACCCTGACACTAAAACCAGAAAAGGATCCAACTGAAAAAGAGAACTACAGGCCAATCTCTCTAATGAACATAGATGCGAAAATTCTTAACAAGATACTGGCCAACAGAATGCAACGAATTATCAAGAAGATTATACACTACAACCAAGTAGGATTCATCCCAGGGATGCAGGGATGGTTCAACATATGCAAATCAATATATGTAACACACCATATCAACAAAGTCAAAGACAAAAATCACATGATCATCTCAATAGATGCAGAAAAAGCATTTGACAAAATCCAACACCCATTCATGATAAAAACACTACAGAAATTAGGAATAGATGGTGTATATCTCAATCTGATAAAAGCCATATATGACAAACCAACAGCCAACATCACACTAAATAATCAGAAACTTGAAGCTTTCACAATAAAATCTGGAACAAGACAAGGTTGCCCACTATCACCACTATTATTCAACATAGTTCTACAAACATTAGCCAGAGCAATTAAACAAGAGAAAGAAATAAAAGGAATAAAGATAGGAAAGGAAGAACTTAAACTATCGTTATTTGCAGATGACATGATACTCTACATAGAAGACCCAAAAAACTCCACCAAAAAACTGCTGGATTTAATAACTAAATTCAGTTGTGTTGCTGTATACAAAGTCAACACCAGAAGTCAACAGCATTCCTATATACAAGCAATAAACCCACTGAGAAAGAAATAACAGAAGATATACCTTTCACAATTGCACACAAAAAATTAAATAAATAAAATACTTAGCAATCTATCTAACAAAGGAAGTAAAAGATCTTTACATCAAAAACAACAGCACTCTAAAAAAGGAAATTGAAAAGGATATCAGAAAATGGAAAGATATCCCATGTTCTTGGGTAGGAAGAACTAACACAGTGAAAATGGCTATACTTCCTAAATTACTATACAGATTTAATGCAATTCCAAACAAGATACCACTAACATATCTCAAAGAATTAGAAAGGACAATCATGAATTTCATCTGGAACCAGAAGAGACCAAGAATAGCAAAAACAATCCTAAGCAACAGGGGCAAGGCAGGAGGCATCACAGCCCCTGACCTAAAACTATACTATAAAGCTACAGTGATTAAAAACAGCATGGTACCAAAAAAAAAAGCATGGTACTGCCAAAAAAGACAGACCTGAGGATCAATGGAATAGATTGGAGGATACAGAAACAACTCCAAACAAACTCAAATACCTCATCTTCGACAAAGGAGCCAAACACCCTCACTGGAAGAAATACAGCCTCTTTAACAAATGGTGATGGACAAATTGTCTTGCCACATGCCGAAAACTAAAACTAGATACATGTCTCTCACTATGTAATAAACTAAAATCGAAGTGGGTCACAGATCTAAATATTAAAACAGAAACACTAAATTTACTGGAGAATAGAATAGAAAGAACCCTCGAAGACATAGGCGTAGGGAAAAATTTTATGAACAGAACCCAGACTGCATGGGAAATAATACAAAGAATCAGTGCTTGGGACTACATGCTATTAAAAAGCTTTTGCACAGCAAAAGAAATCAACAATAGAACAGGGTGAAAACCCACAGACTAGGAAAAATTTTGCTAGCTATCCATCAGACAAAGGTCCAACATCTAGAATATACAAAGAACTCAAAAAAATCGAACTTCCCAAATTTAAAGACCCAATCCAAAAATGGGCATCTGAAATAAATAAACATTTCTCAGATGAAGAAATAAAAATGGCAAATAAATATATGAAAAAGTGTTCAACATCACTGTTCATTCGAGAGATGCAAATCAAAACAACGCTAAGATTCCATCTCACTCCAGAAAGAACCACGTTTATGAAAAAATCAACCAATAACAAATGCTGGAGGGGCTGTGGGGAAAAAGGAACGCTTCTTCACTGTTGGTGGGAATGTAGACTGGTTCAGCCACTGTGGAAATCAATATGGAGATTCCTCAAAAAACTACAACTAGAGGTTCTATTTGATCCAGCTATTACCCCACTGGGGATCTTCCCAGAAGAATTAAAATTGTCATACCACAGGGATATATGCACAACCATGTTGATAGCAACACAATTTGTAATAGCTAAGTCTTGGAAACAACCTAAATGCCCAACAACCAATGAATGGCTAAAGAAAATGTGGTTTTTCTACACAATGGAGTACTACTCTGACATGAAAAGGATAAACTAGAGTCATTTGTATGTAAAT